>PYAF01002843.1:52107-88418 GCA_007407185.1 Glycine tomentella | reverse complement strand
GAGAACTTGAATTCCTTACCTCAGTGGTGACCCAGGAGATCTCAGGACAGCTTCCCCGAGCTCTGATGTCCGTCTCCCACCTTAAGTCTCGACTATTCTCAAGTTCTCTGGACTTTCTCTCTTGAGAAATCTAACTCTTATACACAAGGAATTTTAAGAGAAAAGATGAAGGATTCAAGCTTCCCAAAGGTTTCTCTCATAATCCAAGGTCATAGAAAGGTGTTTAGGCTAGTATATAAGGTCCAAGAAAGCTTGGAACAAGCTTCAATGGAGGTTTGGGGCGTGGGGAAGAAGAAACCATGCTTTTGGGCCAAAATCTCGTAAAATGACCTTTAAAAACTGGTTCTGCCGACATTCCCGCGCTAATTGCGCCATATATGGCGCTATCCGTGCCAAGTTCCAGTGAAAAACAGACTTTCTGGAGCACTTATGGCGCTAATCGCGCCAACTTCCAGCATCTGTGGCGCTAACCGCGCCATTCTGGCGCTAATCGCGCCAACTGGCAGACCCTGTGGCGCTACTCGCGCCAATCTCGCGCTAACCGCGTCAGGACCAGATCCGTCGCTAATTCCGCCGCTAATTCAGTCGCTAAAATTCGTCACTAAGGCTTTTGCGACAGAATTTTATAATTTAAATTCTTATTTCTTTTACTCTGTTTTATAAAAAGCCTAGGTTATTATAATATTATCTACCAACTCTAGGTTAGTTCAATATTACATTTGATTTGGTTGTGTCCTTATATAATTAATTAATATTGGTGGTGAATGTCACAAATAGAAAATTCAGCCTTATTTTAGCTTAAGATCGTTTTTTTAACATAAAAGTGATAAGAAACTATGAACAACCAAGATATATCTTCCTGCCAAAATTCGAAACCTATCGAATGCCACAAATCTACACAATGCAGAGTAAAACATACAGTACTGCAACATGTCCACAAGCCTGTATGGTCATTTCAACAATCAGACAATAGAAATTTGTAAACAAGTTTCAATTTGGAGAACCATCACAGGATGCAGTGAAAATGAAATGTGGCTTAAAATTAGAAAGAAAAGAAGGATAAACACCAACCTTCAGTAGCTCACAGTCCAATTTCGAGTACATTGATCACCCTTATTCTAGTTCCTCAGATTATCTATAGAATTGATCCAAGTATTTTTAATATCTATCATTGCATTTACTACAAATGGAATATGAACTTACTTGGTAACAACAGATAAAGGAAGATGAAATAAATTGCATAAAACACACCTCCACGAAGCTTATCATTATAACAACCCAAGCTTTTTTTACAGCTATGAATGAAATTAGAATCTATATTACCTTCTTTTAAGAGAATTAACTGACGTGCACACCAGAAGAACAAAGTGAAACAGAAGAATTCAATTATTAAAGGCTCTAACAACAAATTTACCTTCTTGAAGATCTTTTCATTGTGTGGCTGCTTTTAGGATTATAAAGCAAACTAAAACAGCCGAGACGTATACAAGTATGCTTTTTAAGCCATTATCATAATATCCTAGAAACTGAACAAAATGTAAGGAATTAAAAAAAAAAAAAAAAGTGAACATTTTAAACTATAAATTTATTCATATCACACATTTAGAACATAAAATAAGTACATAATTGTAAGAGGAAGTTTCTACCCAAATAGTAATAACCTTCACCAAGCAAGAGACTATGTAAGTTATCTAATTTAGCTGACAAACTTCATAAAGCTTGTGGCTTTACCTCAATGATAGCAGATTTCGAAGAAATGGCAAAGCTAATCGCAGAAGCAAACATACCTTGATCAACTCCACAATTGTCACGGTTTTGTTGATAGCTCTAGAGCCAACCAAATTATCAATGGTACCTGCAAGGAAAGGAAAATAATGGCAAAAAACAGAGAGAGAAAAGCCAAATAAGGGTTGAAGAAGAAGAAGGGTTTGAGTATAACCTCAGAGCAGAGTATAGTCAGTACACCACCAACTCATGAACGACGGAACGAGCAAGGGCTAAGGAGTGCCGCCGTCAATGGACCAAGGAGTGACGCCGTAGCAACGCAGACCAGCCTCACGAGCAACGCCGAGACGGAGGGAGGAAGAAGAACGAAGCACAAAAGTGAAGAAATGTGAAGAAGATGAAGAGACCCAAGAGTCAAGCCGTAGCGGGTAAGGTGGGCTGATTGGGATTAGGGTTGGGTCATGGAGTGAGAAGAAGATGAGGAAGGGGCTGTTGTGCTTTATTATTAGGTTTCCACAATTAAATTAATTAATTAATATAAGAAAAAATCAGTTACCCACAGAATATTAATGCTTCGGAAATATGTCATCGGAAATACTCCTTTTTCTTGTAGTGCACTTAATGGAGGAATCCTCTTATAGTATGTATTAGGTAATAAATAGAAAAATTAAGGGAAAATCAATAATTGGAAGCAAAGTTAATTTTTGAAATATAAGCAGTTAAGAGATTTGAAACTGAGATTTTGGACTATTAAGTACATTATCTAAAAATAAACAATACTTCTAATTGATCAAAAGGAACTTGCATGATAGTACCACAATACATGTACAAAAAAATCAAAGCCTGAACCCACTCACGACCTGTTTCCAAAAAAATGATACCATTATAACAATCCTTCCACTTCATGTCACCATTCCCCCTCTCATTGACACCAACAAAAAAAACATTCTCAGGTGTCTCATTAAGCTACAGAAGTTCACATCCTTACCAGCCACTCATAAACAACCCCTCCATCCATTGAAAAACCTTTCGATATAGAGACAAGTAGACAAAAAAGTAGAGAGAATGTAAAGATAGCATTTCTCCACACACAAATAGACACAGAGAGAGAAAAAAAATGCAGTTAGACATGTAGCTACATTTGTTTTTCATTTGTGGGAATCACAGGTACCATATAGCTACATTGAATAATAAATATGCAAATGAGGAACTTAATTTGCCGCCCATTGGTAACCTACTTACTCAAAAACGAAGCACAAATTCTACGATGAAGACAACAAATGACCTTTGATGGCATGAATGCCGATGATGACGATGACAACATGAATGACAAAAATGACGATGACAAAATGCTGAACAGATTTGACGACGACTAACACGGAGAGAGAGAGAGAGAGAGAGAGAGAGAGAGAGGGGAAGGGGGGTGCAAAGAGACTGTTAGAGGCTAGGGTACAACTGAGGGAGTGAGACTTTGAAACCTAAGGGCATGTACAAAAAAGACTTCAATTTCAAAGACGTTTTTTCAAAATCGTCTTTGAATTATCGATTTCAATGACAGTTCCCCTAAAAATTGTTGTTGATTTGCAATTTCTACGTTGTTTTTTAGAAAACCATCATTGAAATAGAACTGGTATTTATAGAAATGCCATAGCCTCCTTAACGACGATAATTTTTATAAAACTGTTGTCAAATCTCTATCATAAAAACCATGTTTTCTAGTAGTGTTCCTTCTTCTTGCTTCAACAATCTCTTTTTCCATTAAAATACTTTGTAACAAATGTTTCCCTTCCAAAAAGGCATCTTGTTTTTTATCCATGACTCCATCCAATATATACCCTCTTCATCCTAGTAGACAAAATCTTAGACAAAATCTAGGATTAAAGAGATGAAAGATGAGTTACTACCCCTAAGAAAATTCTCATGAGTATATATTTCATTTAGAAATCTCTTAATATTACATTTTCTAAGAGTATTTCTTCTTAGAATACTAAAATCCAGTTAAGAAACTAACTTCTTCTAACATGTTGTTCTGTATGCACAAATTTCACCATAATTATAAGGAACAAATAATTTACCAATCATTTCACACCATGTGTAAGTTTGTAGTTTAAGGTTGCATAGTAAAAATTATTTTCCCTACATTTTTGTTGAGACAGTTATCATTAAAAAATAGTTATTAGAATATGTCAATTTATTATAACACGTTACAATTTTTTTTTCGGTGAGTAGAGAAAACAAACCAAACCAAGCCAAATAAACACATTAGGAATTCAGTTTCATCTTAAAAATATACACCATATTCTAATCATGTATTATGATGTATTGGTCAATAAGTTTCATCACATGAAAATTAATTCAAAAAGTTAAATATTTTACTGGGATAACATCAAGTTATAAGAGTTGACGGAGGGCAAAACGACCGTTTGGTGTTTGGAAAGTCGTCTTAATCTTATTTCTGGATAACATTTGACAATCTCCCGAACAAAGATGTCCATTAATACCAAGTTGAATAGCAATCTGGAGACCTCTTATGATTAATTATCATTTTGAGGTTACTTTTGAATTATTATCGAAAAGGGGATAAGTCATAACATCTGTTACGACTGCTATTTTATAACTGAAGTCGTAAAATATTTTATTATTTTGTTGATTTTTTTTTTTCAAATTACAACCTTAAAGTTGTAGGATTCATTTTTTTTTTGTTTTTACAATTTCAAAGTCGTGAAATTTTTTTATACAAAATATTTTAAAAATATATTTATATATTAAACAATTAAATTAAAAATTATTTTAATTTTTTAAAAAATAGACCAAAAAATATAATTAATCCTACAATTTTGTAAGAAATATATGAAGAAATAGAAGTTATAAATTCAATTATAAATTCAGTATAAAAATAATTTAAAAAACTTTAACACCTTTAAAAAGTTGTAAAAACAAAAAAAATAATTCTATAACTCTAAAGTTGTAATTTAAAATAAAAAATTAACTCAAGTCGTAATATATTCTATAACTTCAGTTAAAAAATTAATTCTATAATTTTAAATTCGTAAATATTAAAAGAAAATTAACTGAAGTTTAAAATATTTTACAACTTTGAATAAAAAAATAAAATTTGTAATATAGATTACGATTTACCTTCTTGTATATAATAATTCAAAATGATTTTTCAAATGTTAATCAACAAAAAAATAATATTCCAAATGATAGTTTAGCCGTTTACGGACTGATCAGCCGCCTGTGACAAAGCATTGTTTTGAATTTTCTTTCTCACTTTAATCCAAGGTGACCCGGTCAATCTAAAATCCCTATTTCTATAAATTTGCTCTTAGAATAATGGGCAACCACTTTATTGTATGCCTTCAGAACTACATAAATTTTAGAAAGAGCAACGTTCTAAGCTGCAAGTGATACATTGAGGATAAAACAATGGGATTGGAGGCCATGCAGATGCAACTCACCCTGCTGTTGCTGATTGCTTTAGCAGCAGCTGACCAAGACCTGCGCGGCTGCCCAAACTCTTGCGGAAGCGTTTCACAAATTCCGTATCCATTTGGGATAGGCAAATCTTCCGTCACCGGTGAAAACTGTTTCTTGGAGGACCAATTGGAGCTCACTTGCGAAAACTCCAACTTGTATCGCGGAAACGGCAACGTCCAAATTCTGAACATAACTCTCGATGGCAAAATGGACATGCTTGTTACAGTCTCGCAGGTGTGCAAAGATGGGTCTCAAAACGTAGGAACAGAAGGTAACGAACGCGTTCTCAAGACTCCGGCTTTCGCCATCTCTAGCGAGGACAACAAGTTCATAAGCGTAGGGTGCCACACTTATGGCTATCTCAACAGTTATCGCAACGGTATGAAATCTTCAATGGGATGCTTGACAAGGTGTGACAGCAAAGAAAGTATGCAAAGCATGCAGAGAGATGGAAACTGTACCGGAATTGGGTGCTGCCAGGTGGATATTTTGTTTTTTTTTTTTTTTTATCGGTCAAGTTGTTAATTTTTGTTAAAATGTTAGAGTAAGTTTCAAACCCATGAATTCTCTTCTTCGTCCCTTCCTTTTCCAATTACTGAACTGATCTTATAACTCTTATTGCCAGATCGATATACCTCCTGGAATGAAGAATATTAGCATACAGGCATTCAGCTTTAACAATTTCAATTCAACTTCTGGATTCAACAACTGCAGCTACTCCTTTGTGGTCAAAAAGCGTAACTACAGTTTCTCGTTGGATCATTTAAACGGCTTTCCGTTTCGAAAGGCACCCTTGGTCGTAGAATGGAATGTTGGAAACGAGACGTGTGATATTTCCAAGGATAAACTCGACTATGCATGCAATAGTAATAGCTATTGTGAGGACTCAGCCTCTGGAGATGGTTACCGCTGCAAATGTAAAGCAGGTTATGAGGGAAACCCGTACCATCCCGATGGTTGCCAAGGTAATTAATTATGTGGATTTTTTTGAATATATATATATATATATATATATATATATATATATATATATTCATGAGTAATGATAATACCTTTCTATTTGAAATATTTTACCTATATCTTTCATTTATCTTTATTTTTCTTTTAACACATTATACATTCTATTATATTTATATGTCTCTTTCACTATGTGTCTAATAACATTTGTGATGTTCATTTATCTTTCTTTTTTTTGGTAATAGAGAGAAGTGAAGATATAATACATTATATGCTTGATAGGAAGAGACATAGAAAGAAACAGAAAATGACAAACAAGTATTTTTAATATACGTGTGTTCGAACACCATTCTTGTAATTATTCTTAATAAAAATAGAATTAAAAATTTTCATAGTATATGGTTGATAAAATTTTCTATTTACTTAAAAGATGGTTGGAGAAGAAAAAAACAGACGTTTGGTACAATCTAGATGGTTGCCAAAGTAATTAATTAACTATGCTGAACATTAAGCCGGATGTCTTGAATATAAATCACGGACAAGGTGTACAAATAGCCGGCCAATTGAAATAGTATATAATTGGTTGACTTGGATCGTTATATTCCGGAATTTAAAACTGTATGCTTCCACTTTTGTTCTTTGTGTCAATTAATTTTCTATACAAAATGGATTAGTGAGTTTCTCTAGTTGCATTTGTTTCGCTAATTAAATTCAAAAGAACAGAAAACAAGTGTAGGAGAGTAAAATTGTCAGTTACTTAGTAATAAAGAAATATATACTAGCTAGTATGTAGCCATTTATTTCAGCTTGCTATTTAAAGAAATTATTTAATTTTAACTAGACATTAGGGAATGTACGAGTGGCCAGCAGAATTGCGCAAGTGAGCAATATTGTCTAGAACTCCCTGGATCTTTTCAATGTTTCTGTCCTGATGGACTAGTCGGAAATGGAACAAAAGAAGGTGGAGGATGCCAACAAAAGCAGCGAAATAATGTATTTACCAAGGTCACCATTGGTAAGCACATAATTAAGCTCGTTTGCCTTTTGATTTCTTCTCTTTTCCGTCATACACTAGTATATTTTTTATATATAAGTTATATCATTATTAAAAAAAATTGGTATGATTTAATTATTAATTAAGTGCTGAATTATATAATTGCGAATGCGTGCTTTATTCATATTTTGAAAACAGGTGGAGGTGTAGGTGTAGTTGCTCTAATTATGGGGATTTGTTGGCTATATTTGATATACTAGAAAAGAAAAGTCCTCAAATTAAAGGAGAGGTTCTTTCATCAAAATGGGGGTATCATTCTAAAGCAGCAACTCTCTTCAATGCAAGACTCATCTCAGTCTACAACAATTTTCAGTGCAGAGCAACTTGAGAAAGCCACTAACAATTTTGATGAGAAATTAATCATAGGTAAAGGAGGTTACGGTACAGTTTTCAAAGGATGTCTCTCAAATAACAAGGTTGTGGCTATCAAAAAGTCCAAAGTAGTGGATCAGAGCCAAATAGAGCTATTCATTAATGAGGTCATTGTACTATCACAAATTAATCACAGGAATATAGTCAAACTCTTGGGTTGTTGTCTAGAGACAGAAGTTCCTTTACTAGTTTATGAATTTGTTAACAATGGTACACTTTTTGATTACTTACACAATGAACACAAGGTGGCTAATGTATCTTGGAAAACCCGTCTAAGGATAGCAACAGAGCCAGCTGGAGCTCTATCATATCTACACTCAGCAGCCTCCATACCCATCATCCACAGAGATGTCAAGACTGCTAACATACTCTTGGATGATGCTTGTACTGCCAAAGTGTCTGATTTTGGAGCTTCAAGATTGGTTCCACTTGATCAAACTGAATTAGCCACAATCGTGCAAGGAACCTTTGGCTATCTAGATCCAGAGTACATGCAAACAAGCCAATTGACTGAAAAAAGTGATGTTTATAGCTTTGGGGTAGTGCTTGTAGAACTGCTAACAGGGGAGAAACCTTTCTCTTTTGACAGGTCTGAAGAGAAACGAAGTCTTACAATTCAATTTCTATCTTGCTTGAAAGAAGATCGCCTATTTGAAGTTCTTCAAATCGGTATTTTGGATGAAGAAAATAGACAAGAGATCATGGAGGCTGCTATTCTTGCTGCAATGTGCTTGAGACTTAGAGGGGAAGAAAGGCCTATCATGAAGGAAGTAGCAATTGCGTTGGAAGGAGTAAAACGAATGGAGAAACACCCATGGACCAAGACCAACAAAAGCCAAAATTACGAGGAGACTGAATACTTGCTTGATGAGGCTTATAGCACTCGTGAACTTGGTGATAGTAGTGACAATCAAAATACTGGATATGAAAGCTTGACAAATCATGAATTAATTGACATTGGTGATGGAAGATGATTGCCACATTTTCACTTCAGCGTATTTAATGTACACCATATTCCTTCTTTCATTTCTTGTAGTTGGTGTGGTATAGCTCGAACAAGGAATTCAGTTTTTGATATTTCCAATAATATTTCTATATGTAGCTTTCACTTACTTGTGTCCATTTTGCTGACTTATTTGAAACTCTATGCTACTATGTTTACTAGTTTACTTTTCTCTGCAAAAAGAATGGTGATGGTCAAGGATAATATACATCCATATTTCGGAAATTGCTTACAAATTAATGTACTAGAAGTTATATGCATTTGTATTACAAGTCTTGGTATTGTATGAGGCAATTCTATTTGAGTTGTTCATAAATATGATAAGGAAAGGAAAGAAGTTGGTGTGTGCAAGGTGTTGTCACGAAAAATCTTAACGATTAATTGAAATGGGTTCGGCTATAATTGCCTGAACACCATTCCAAATTTGAATACTGACTCAAGTGATTTTGTTATCAAGAGAGAAAATCTGCTCTTGACCTTTTGTGGAATCTCTAGTTACTATAGAAAATACTTGACTCGGGGTGATTCTTAACAAAAATACTAACGGAATAATGTGAAGACTGAATTTGAAAGAAATGCAATAAAATCGGTAAAGACAACTAAAAGATAACTAGAAAACAATTGCATTAATTGAGTGTTTTTATTGAAGGACCTTACAAACACACTACAAGAAAAACGACATATGCCTACAGACAAAAACTGTCACTATAAATTATAAATGCGTAGGTAAATGTGTTATAGACTTTGTCCTACGGCCATTTTATCCGTCAACTTTGAGGGGGCGTACAATGATGGATAATTGTCCGTCACTATAGGTTTTATCTACAATTCGCAATGTATGTAGGTAGAAGCTATGAACTTATTCCTACAGGTTTCAAGTGTAGGTAAAAGCTATGAACTTATTCCTACAACCTTCAACTGTAGGTAGAAGCTGAGAACTTATACCTATAGTCTTCAACTGTAGGTAAAAGTTATATAGTAATAAATAAATAAAATTCTAGCAATGCTCTCTAGTATTATCCATTCATATTCTTTTCTTCACAAATTATCTTATACAAAGGACATAAATTAACTATTATGGTGAAAGATAAATTTCATAAACAAAATCAAAAGTAAATAAAATTTTAGCTATGCTCTCTATTGCTATCCATTCATGTTCTTTTCTTCACAAATTATCTTGTAAAGAGGACATAAATTAACTATTATGGTTAAAGATAAATTACCTAAACAAAATCAAAAGTAACATACTTGGTTTTATGTTTTTTTATATAAAAAAACATAGTTTTATGTGATTATAAACATAGTTTATATACCACTAAAAAGTTTAGAATTCAAACCAAACAGCTAGAGTGAATTACAAATTGCAATAATTGATAGAAAAATCATTAAAAAAAATTTACAAGTTGGCATATCTAGAGCTTATGCCATTAGTGTAGCAGTATATTGAAGTGAATGGAGAAAACTTCATTAAGTACAGTAAATTTACCATCTTACAACTTCATTAAGTGAATGGAAATAATATTCATGTACTTAGCACCTGCACCTAAAATTGAGACAAACAAGTGAAACAACACAATATTAGAATTCCAAATGAAGAAAAAAAAAATTGTTGAAATCAAGTATAGGAAAAGAACTTAAAAGGGTCACTAAGAAACCAAAGAAACAAAGCCATCTTCATCTTTTAACTAATTAACCAAAACAAGTTCACAAATTCAGTACATTTTGAGCACCTAAAACCTATCTTTAATGGCAACACAAGTCATTATTATATTGACTTACCCTTTATAATCCTCCAAAGTACGTAATTTTGTATTTTGATCATTTAAATGATTAAACTTTGAGTATATACAGCTTTTTATTATAATACTAATCGAAAGTTTTCATGTAGGTAGCTTTAGTACCAAAGCAATTTCATTCTACCCCATATGAGGGCATCAACAGAGGCCAGAGTAGCAGAACAAAAGTCTAAGTGCATGTTTATTTAAATTTATTTTGAAGAATTAATTACCATTTTATATAACCTCAAAATACTTAACTTTAGAAACAGTTATTTAACTGAAAAAAATAAGGTTCAGAACAACACACTACCACCTAAACCATTTCGTTAAATTGTAAATATCCTCTCAGTGTCACCTAAAGCGCCATGACTTATATACCAAATTAAGTAACTAACCATCTGTTTCTGTGTCCATAGGTTTTGCTCTCCCTTTCCAAATAAAATCTGGCAAAGCACCATATATATGCCTGCAGAACTGTAAACATAATTTAAAAAATCTTTAATTAGAAAATAGTATAAGAAAAATGTATCGGTGTCCATTAAGGATTATATATAGAACTCACCTTATGAAATTCCATAACATCTCCTTCAGCCTTCCGAAGCTCAACCATGTGCAGGGTTGTGCTATCTAATAAATCTGAAAGACAATTTAAAAATCATTAATTCTAGTAACATTCCTCACTAGTAACTTAAATCTTCAACTGAAAAACATATACCTTAGTGGATATTGATAGATGACCTTTGCATCCAGCATTTGCCCCTCCTTCAATACTCTTCTAAGATGCATAATATAAGAAATTAGTACTGGCTAAGTTGCAAGAATGTTATTATTTTGAAATTTGGATGCATGCGTGTGTTAGAGACAAGAATAAATCTTTTACCTGAGAATTGCTTCTCTTCTTAACATCAAATCCCATAATCCCAGCAACATGCTCAATTCCATCAATTATCTCACCCACAGGATTTTGGGATATGAATCTTGTTTCCCTTTTGAAATGTACCTAGGTGTCAAAAAATCAACTAGTCTTAAGCAAATGGTCAAGAACAAATTCAGTCACAAAAAAATTGAGAGAAGATTTATTTATGTTCAATAGTGTCACTAATAAACAAAATCTATTACAATAGTGTCAAAACCCAAGGAAAACTTGAATGGAAGTTTTTTTTTCTTTTTCATGCGAATGATTTGAAATTTATTATAGTATACACAGTTATATCCATTTCAGGGATTGATTAAACTAAAGACAGTAAAGTCTATAATCCGTTTTCCTGTTCTATTTACATGAGGTTTAATCTATTTAATTTAAAAAGTCTTTAAAAGATATTTCAATTTACCTTTTTCCATTATCCTCAATCCATTCAATATCAATTTATCATGCTATTACAATTTTAAGTCCTTGATCTTACTCTCCATGCGATTCTGATAATGTGACACGCGTTAAATTCATATTTTTTCCACTCTTTATCTAGCTATTAATATTAATTAATCAAAGGAGATTCTAGGTTTTCCTTTCTCTAATATTTTAAAAACTTTTGAAAGACTTCTAACTAAATTGAAGGTTTCTCTATGTACCAGCTGGTTGAAAAGCTTCCCAATAATAAGGTTGTAGCCCAGAAATGTATTCAAAACGCATTCATGACTGACACTGGTGCTAAAGACCCTGCTTCATCCCCCTCAGCAACAACCTTTTGTGAATCCTATGCACCAAATTAGACACATTGACATCAGGTTACAATCATTAATCATATCCAAAGCTTTGCTAAGCAATATTTAATCAAGATAAAAAGTTAAAGCAAAAGTTCTTACATCATCAACTTATATTTTCCTGGGAAAATCTAGGAGGCTTATAATTCCTCATGAACGATTCATTCTCAAAGATCTCATTCATTGTAATCCGCTGTTTCATGCCATAAGAAGAGGCGATATAGTAACATATGTTAATTTCGTGAGATGAATTAGGGAAACAAAGAATATTTTCTGAAAACCATACATTACTAACATGGCTCAACCAAATTAAAAAAGAATATAACATGTCAAGTACTTACTGTAGCAGGATTGGGATCAAGGATTCTTGTAATCAGTGTTACTAAACTTCTAGAGAAAAATGAGGCTTTGATGAAATCGGCCTGGAGAATCTATAAGTCACTGTAAATTTAAAAACACTATGAGGAAGGATTCAATTAGGTAAAAATGACAAGTCAGCAACTAAAGAAAGATAAATGAACATTACAACTTAAAAGGGAGAGTTCCTACTAAAATTGTTTCAATTTTATCTTGAGTTTTTTTTACTGATTGTACTGGTAAATATATAAATTAAGCACTATACATGCTTTATGGTAGAATTACTTAGATATCATATGTTCCATAACATATATATGTGTTATGCCAACCAACAATAGCATAAAAAATCATTCATTAAGAATCACCTTTCGAATTGTAACATTGTGGTCGTTATTTTCAGCCTTTGCACATATACCAGCCTTTGCACCTTCATAGCCCTGGTTCGATAACACCAATACACACACACACACACACACACACATATCACAAGAGAAACTTGGTAGGTAGCATTCGTAATGAACTGAAAATGTTTGCTATAAATAAAAATAAATAAATTTAAAGCATGTTTTCAATAACATAATGAAAAACTAGAAATAGAATGCTTTTCATAATACCTAATATAACTTTTTTCAGTGAACTCATCAATCCAGATTGTTAGCAAATAAATTAATAACGTTCCTCATCATCATTGAGCATCATATGTACCTAGATATAGAATGCTTCCCATTTTGATTATACGCATTCCTCTACACCGGATCACTCAAAATTTGGTACGCTTCACCCAAAATCTGCCAACATCACAAATTACAATAAACAACTACAATATATATAGCAACATCAAAGCATTTAAGAACCTTGTTAATAATAATAATAGTTTAATTTCGATCAACTTGAACTTAATCAATTAGAAATTACTCAATATGATTTGCATATAGTTTAAAGTAGTTATTACTATATTAGGCAATCAATGATTAGATGAGTGCATTCTAACTAAATTCTAGTAATAATAATAAAAATTCTACTAGTAAACTTGAGAGATTGTTGTGGATTCAAGCTACCTGAAACTTTTCGGCTAAGTTTATTGCTATGTGTGTTGCAAGAGGTCAAAACTAGAGGGCAGTTTATTGCTACATTATAAGGTGGCTGCTCTCATTTGGAACAAGTGTTCAGTGTGGAAATAAAATTAATAGGAAATAAATTTTTTATGTATTATATTATAAACACTCTAACTAAACTTGCTTACTATTCTTATTTTTAATTTAAAAAATTATCTCTAAAAAAATAAATTAATAAAAAATTCTAAAACTAATTTACCTAAATTCATTATAGGAACTAAAAACCTTCGAGAGTGGGAAAAAGTGGTTCTTTGGGGACTACTGGTAAAATGTAAAACCAAAGCCACATAAGAGAGTTCTAGAACACTACTGCAACTAGAAGCATAACAAAAATAAGTGGTAAAAATCAAAGCATAAATAATATTCATAACAAAAGGTTATATATTTACATTTCATTAACCAAATTAAAGCTTAAAATTTAGAAATACTAAAAGATGTAATTGGAAACCAAATACGAATGGGGAAACAACTTATCTTTAATGCAGCAAATGAAATTTCATGATTATTCACCTCTCACGGTGCAATACAATGCGTCAGTGCCGAGTCCGGCCGTGACACTGTTCCAGACGTCGTCGGTGTCCCTCGCCACCACAATTCTGCTCTCGATGTCGGCGGTTGCCCCAGGCGAGGTCGACGTGGCTGGAGGATTTGAGGACGCGGTTGACGCGGCGCTTGGCGGGGTTGTCGGACTCAAAGGATTTAACGCCGTCGACGAGACCGAAGGTGGAGCCGCCGACAAAACCGTCGTGGTAGCCACAGCCGGTGTGGATGGTAAGGTTCTTGCCCCAGGATCGAAGCTTGCGGCTGGCCTCCTCAACAAAGAGGTGCTCGGGAGTTGGTAGAGGTTGCGAAGGGGGACTTCAAGGTCCTTGTAAGGTTTTCAAAATGAATGAGGTAGCGTAGCTTGAAAATGGGTCTAGAAACTTGATTTTTTTGTGGCAGGGTATCCTATTTATTTCCGGTTCAATAGCTTCTAAGGTTCTCAATTTTTTATTTCAATTCTAATAAGATAAAGTTATTTTTTTTTAACTTTTAAAAGATGTAATTGTACTTGAAAGTTTATATATATATATCAAAAGAAAAAACAACACTAGGAAGTAAAAATACTAATTTATAATAATTGAGGATAAAAAATTCATAAATAATAGACACAAAATGGGATTGTTTCTTTTATAATACTTATAAATATCAATTAATTAATTTAATTAAAATAATATGTTTCATTTAAAAATATAATTAGAAATTTATAATTACTTAATGTAGTTGTAGGTATATATTTTTTAGAACTTTTCCTACAATAAATTTTTGTAGGTAATAATCTTTTTTAGTTTTACCTACACTAATCGATCATGGACATAATTTTTACGGGGTTGTACCTACATAAAAGTTTTAATGAATTTACCTACACAAAATAATGGTAGGTACAAGTCATTAAATTTTACCTACATTAATCAATTGTAGGTAGAAATATTTTGAGTTTTATCTACACTAATTCATGTCTGTAGGTAAAAGGCGTCCGTAGGCATAAGGCATTTTTCTTGTAGTGACATTTCAAAAAACAACTATTTATACTATTTATATTGTAAAGTCTAACTTAACTGAATCTAAATCGTGTCTACCCATGTTCATACATGATTTCTTCATTTCAACCAATTTCAGTTAGTTTATTCGTATTTTGGCTAGACAACAATGAGCCGCATTCCCTCGTTTCAATTTTTCAGGAACCACTTCCTAGATCATGGAATTTTTTACGTTTTCAACGTATTTTATCCAGCATCCCATGATTTTAGCCACGACTCAAAATCCGATGTGCCTGTCTTTTGAGCTTTATTTGAATTTTCAAAATATTGGCTGAATTATCTTCTATAATGGTCGAATCTTGCCACTTTATCTGAAATTAAAACAAATTCCTTTTGACTACGTTTCCATGCCGATTCATTCAGCTAAATGAAAATATTTTGTTTGGTAACAAATGGCCCCCTATATCTTGACACTGATTAGTCATGCGAAGGGTTAAAATGTATTCATTTGAATCTTTCCTTTTTCTTTTAATCTTCATAACTGACTTTTCATTTAATATCTCTTTCTGTTACATCTGCTTAAGTCTTATCACCTTTAAATAGCATTGCCTCATTGTTGCTAAACCATTCAAATTACCCTAATCTTTGTTTTACTCTTCCTTCACACCTCTGATAATCTTTCTTCTGATTTTAGCATGCCTACCACCAACAAATTTTAATCCAGGCCCTACAAATATGGTGATGGCTCTAATGATGAGTCATCGTCCTCCTCATCTAGGTTTTTGAATAGTCAAGAGAATCAAGAACAACCTATAGCCCCTATGGCTTTGTCCTCTCAAGACCCACAAAGGACACTTCTACCTTTGTCCTTGTACTGATGATGTAATAAAAAAATTTACCTTCCTCGAGCATTACATTCTTACAATAGCTATTCGATTCCCATCACTTCTTGGTTACGGATAAGTTTTATTCACTATAATTTGGGAACCTGGCCTAGAGGTTCTAACCCTTACTACATGTGGCTCAAATAAGTAATTGTTGCAAAAAAAGTTGATTGGAAACAACGGGGCATCTTTGACATCATCAATCTAACCCTCCACGATGTGGAGCCGAATTACCCATTATCTTTAGCTTCTTGAGCTTTTGGTCTAGTGCAACAAACATTTTTGTGTACACTTTCAGTGATGAGATTACTTCCTTGGGTCTCCCCATTGTCGGTGATGAGATTACTTCCTTGTTCGACCAACCCTTTGTAGACTTAGGGTGTTCTTTCGATATATCCACCAATGGCTACCCCCATTTCATCATGGCTTACATGAAGAAAACATACATTGTTTTTGACGTAGAACACAACGTTTTTCTCTTATTTTGGTTTTGTAAGTATTTTATCTACTTTTCTTCAAAAGCCATTATATCTGAATGTGCCCCCCATGTTTCTTTGCTCCAATCGGATAAGCCTAAGGTAGTAGGTGTTATGTTCTTGTTATCTCTTTACAAATCCATCTCTATGCTTTTGGAGAGGATGAAAACAAAACAAAACATATCCAATGCTTTTGGTCCTCTTTGATACTTGTAACTTTGGATTACTATGTATTTCCCAATGTTTGCAGCCAAAATTGACCAAAGTAATGGATTGCCATGCCAAACATCCTACTCTAGGATAGTCCCTTCGGATCAAGTCCACCACCTCTGGTTCGATTCACTTCTTCATAGAAGCTATCTTTGGCATCCTAGATGACATAGGTGCCATATGGAATCATCCAACCGTTGACCATGTTATTCCATAGGGGCTGAAGATGGATCCGTTTACCGATTTGGAATCTAAAACAATACAAATGGCAAATTCAGGTAGCACTTAGTTGGCTAAAGACTTACTTTGTGGAGTCAAGCATGCTTCTAGGTATAACAAAATTTTTGTGGAACCTTACAACCCGAAGTTTGTGGCTCTTTAGTTTGGCCTCACTCAACACCATCCGATGGCTTTTTTGACCATGGCCTTGCCTACTTCTCATCCTTCACTGTCTACAGACGAGGTAAATAAAATCATTGAACTGATCCAATGGATGCTCAACCTCTTCAAATTCCATATGTGTTTTGCATGATCCCAATAAAAGCCATTTTTTAAAAAAAATGATGTCATTTTTTGTAAAAGGTTTTCCATTTTAACTTTTGCAAGCCAATGATCTTGTTCAAAAAAAAATCCCATTTCTCAAACTCTAAGCCAACCCCAGCCTTGTCTTTATCCAGTTTTTATTTTGACTTTGAAGAAGAGATCCTCAGCTAGAATCACCATTAATCCTTCACCAACTCTGCAAACAAGTACTATTTTGCATATTTGTCCTTTAGTTTCTTATTTTTGTTTATTCATCTAACATTTATTTTTACAACCAAATTTTGGATTGAAACCATTGATCTGGAAAATGTTGAGGAAGACACTTCTCCAGACTCTAACCCTTTGACTATCAAAAGGACTACTAGGTATGTTGCTGCTAAGAAATCAGTTGTTCCTAACCTTCTTTCGGCTCAAATATTAATATCCATTCCTTATCTACCTTGCTTCTTCATTACCCGTATTTGTTTCTCATTCTAAGTTACTTCTAGAAATTGATTGTGGCTTCTAGCCGAAGCCACAAAAGGTTGAAGATTGGATCTATTTCCACTCCTGTCCATGTAAGTTTTCAGTCACCATAAATTCTCCTTTCATTCACTATAGCCCCCACTAACCTACCATTTCTTTCTAAACCTCAAGAACCAGCTTTTGTTGAAGAACCTTTGAATGCGCCTTTTGAATCATTTGTTATTCCCACTGCTCCAATGCTTTCTCAATCGAAGACTAGCAATCCCTAGCTTCCTTTATTCCAATGGTGTTAGATGGGTCCCCCAATGATGATCGCTTTTCTCATGTGGAGTAGTTTATGTTAGGGAACATTTCTTCCAATCTAGCTATGTTGAAGTCAATTCGGCTCTCTTTTGCAAAATTGGCCAAGCTCCCGCAGTTTCTGATGCTAGCCGTCATCTCCTCAACCATATCAGCATAGCAATTGGCGATTTAATCTTTAATCACAATATGCACCAATGCCATTATCTCTCCGTTGCAATTGACTTGGAACAACTAAGGCAACTGGAAGCTTAAAACTCTACTTATACTAGCAATTTTCAAACCGTCAAAGTAGAATGACAACCTGATTTGGTAGAACAGACACGTCTCAATAAGAGGATTGCCAACCTAACTACTAAACTTAGGAGAATCAAGAAAGAATTGGTTGAATTGAACCCCAAGATCACTCTTCTAAATGCCAAGCTTAAGGACAATTTTGACCAGCGTGTTCAACTCTGTGCCTTGGCCAATTCACTTGACCCAAGCATCATCCGTTTGCTGCATCAAGAAGAAGGCTTGGAGAAAGATCGGAGTGCAAATGAAGTATAGTTATTGTTGAAGATAATAGGATTTGGGATGATTTGCAACAAAAGTATGAGCAAGCCAAACAGACTTTGTTTGCACTACATTTAGTTCCATCTACTTCGGCTGCTCCATCTGTACCCATTCCTCTAGTAGGTATTATGGATCACATAGTAGAACTTCTTGTCGAAGTGTCTAACACTCATGTTGTTGTTGTTGCTTAAAATGATTATGTTTTTTGCCCCACTACAAATGTTGGGCCTTTAGACTAAGCTGAAGGAGAAAGATGCAATTTTGACACCTCTTCAACTAAGCCAACTTATATGGTAACCAATTCGTCTGCCAACCCTTGACTATCCTTTTGACCTCATGCATTTATTGCTTTGAATAAGTCTGATTTTGGGAACCCTTTTAGATTAGCTAGGTAATCAACTTTTGATTGCCATTGACAATTTATGTTTTCTTTTTTCTTTTCTCGTCATTCCATTTGGAGGGATAGAATTGTTTCAAGTACTTAGTTTTTATACTTCGTTCCAATTCTTTTCTGTCTGAATTAACTTGCTGATATGCTCCATCAGGCATGATCTAACTAATTATAAATGCTAGAGGCAAAATTGACTTCTGAACAATGTCTTTTTCAGTAAACCCCTTCAGCCTAACATGCTTATTGTATGCCATTTCTACTTTTCTCTTGTTAAGTTGAATATGATCAAATGCCATGAGCCAATCTTCGTTCAACTCGTCCAATTCATCAACATGACTTGTTGATACTCATCCAAACTTAGCATGTATTATGTTGCTACCCTTAGCAATCACACAATAGTGTTTAAAGGCAAGACTACATCATGTCCATAAGTCAGCTGAAATGGTGTACCACCAATAGCTTTGGTTGGAGTATTTTGGCAAGCCCATAGTGATCCTTGCGATGTTTCATGCCATCTTTTTGGATTTTCTTCTAACTTCTTCTTGATAATATCAATCGAGATCTTGTGAGTGGCTTCAACTTGTCCATTTTCTTAGGCATAGTATGGTTTTAAATGTATCAGCTTGATGTCAAACTGCCATATGAACGAGCTTAGTTTGTCTCCAGTGAACATAGTTCCTTGGTTAATAGTGATTGACTCAGGTATGCTGAATTTATAAATGATAGTGTTTAATGAACTTGATCACAACTTCCTAAGTTACTTGGACTAATGGTTCAGCTTCAACCCATTATGTAAAATAGCCAGTAGCTATAAGAATAAAGCTATGTCTTTTTGACGAGGTTGGGTGTATCTTGTCGATAACTTCCATAGCCCATCCTTTTGAATGCCAAGGCTTGACTACTGCATGCATTTCTTCTATTGGAATATTCTGTAGTGGTCCAAATCTTTGGCACTCTTCACACTCATTGGCATATCGATAACAGTTGGTTGTAATTGTTGGCCGACAATATCCATGCCGAATTATCAACCACTTCGTTGTAAGTCCTAATTTGTTAGCACCACATAATCCTTCATGTATTTCTCTTATCAGTCGCATTGATTCCACTTGATTTATGCATTTCAGCAAAACCCCATTGAAATTTTCATGTACAACTCATCTCCTATCATGGTGTTTTTAATGCTTTTTGCTTCAATTTGAAGTAAGCTTTTTTAGATGGATGTTGCAATTAGTCCATCATTTCCTATTGTCATGGGTTTATTGATCCAATTTCCATTATGTAGTATCCATTAATGGTTGATTCCAATGCTTTCATCTTTTAGCTTCTTATAATTAGGGGTATGTTGGGTTAGCTGATTAGCCTCATCATTTTCCCTCTGAAAATATGTTCATGAACCATCAAAACTCAAAATCCAAGGTTGAATGCTAACATAACTATTGGTCAATTCGAACACCTCATCTATTGGTATAAATGAATGTTGGATGACAATGTCGGTTAATACTTTCCCTTTGATAGCCTGCAATGGTACATATGTCAAAGCGTAAGCATTTAACTTTATTTCCCATTTTATCAGGCTTCCTTGTAAAATTGGGTGATTTAACAAATGTTTAACAATGCCAAATTTGCACAAAACTAATACTTCACTTGGCAAAATAGGATTATAGTTCTGTACAAGTATAAAATAATGATAAACATAATTTCTCAACAAAAGTGTAATTACATTCAACATTGTTTAATAATCGGCTAAGATAATAAATTGCTTTGTTGGTTCCATCTTCTTCATTTTGTGCTAGAAGGCATCTGTTAGACTCATTTCTAGCCGATATGTATAGCTTCAAAGGCTTCCCTGGTATGGGCGACACTAGCGTTAGTGATTTAGCTAACACTTGCTTAATGCTTGCATTTGGTTGGATTCATTTTCAACCCATGAAACCTCATTTTCTGCAAGGCTTGTTCTAAATTGGCCAAATGCTTATCCACATCGGTTGACTTGACCAACACGTCATCAATGTATACTTCCATGCTATTGTTGATGGAGTCATGGAAGATGAGGTCCATTGCCCTTTGGTACGTAGCATCCGCATTCTTCAATCCAAATGACATTTCTAGCCATTTATATATCCTCGGAGTTCCTGGACATCTGAATGTCATTTTGTGTATGTCGCAACCTATACGGCCACGACGGGGACGACGATGAAAATGAAGATTCCCAAAAAAGGGAAAACTTGAGGAGAGTCGCCACCAACGTTTATTTAAGGAAAACATCGGAAAAACCAAAAAGATAAGACATGGTCTACGATTTGAGATAAAAGGATTCAGGAATCATTTACGCACGGGGAAGGTGTTAGCACCCCACACGTCCATCACAACGATGGCAGCCTTTGGTCGAATGTGCTAAAAATAAAATGAATTTTTAATTATTTATTTTCCCTTAAGAAAAAGAATTATGTTTTTTTATTGTTTATTCGGAAAAAGAAATCAAATTTTTATTTTTTAAAAAAGAAAAGATTTTAATTTTTTTTAGTTTTTTAGGTCGACAAGGGGTTTGTCCTCGCTCCTACGTATCCCCAAGTGCAATGAGAAAATCAAACTTACGTAGTTCTTTTTTGAAAACAACTTGTGTGTTGAATTGATTTCATATTTTTTTGAAAGATTTGTTTCAATTGCGTGAAAAAGAGTCGTTAAGGCGTTGGACATTGAAACAACGTTGAATTTGAAGAAAAAGAAGCGGAGAGAAACACTCATGGCATTGGACCTTGAAGCGATCTTGAGTAATGTGTAATTTTGAGAAAAATGGAGAATTAAGTGATCCTTTAATTAGTTTTTTTAGAAAAGATTTTGAATTTACAAAATCAAGCAAGTCAGAGACCTAGCATGATATTCGAAAAATCCACATGTCATTAAAACACTACCAAGCAAGTCGGAGACCCAACATGGAGTGCACGAAACATATTCACGTACTAAAGATACTAATGCATAAAATAAATGAATAATTGACATAGCATTACGTACTCAAATAAATTTAATGGAAATAGAAAGGGATAGAATAGAAATGGGGAGTACACCTAGTAATTAGGGGTGCATATAGGAAGAAAAAGGGTGCAATAAGTAGAACTTATTTAATTACAAAATGGGCCAAGCCCAACAGATAAGGGGTGCATTTATGATTATGGAGGTGTAAATAGTATTATGTGCATTATTTTAAAGTGGGCTAGGCCCAACTACTGGGTGATGTGCAGTTATGAAAATGTAAGTGCAAACAACATTATGTACATTGTTTCAAAGTGGGCTAGGCCCAACTATAAAGGGGTGTATATCTGGAAAAGCATTATTTGATTGATTTTAGGGGGTGTATATATGAAATAAATATATATAAATGTGTGCATTTTCTCATAAATATGCATTCCTAGACAAATGACATAAATACCCTTGAACATTTTTGAAAATGACATAAATATCCGTAGACAATTTCAAAAATGACAGTTAGGTCCCTGAGGTAAATGACCAAAATGCCCTTGAACATTTGTGCAAATGACCAAAATACCCTTTTAGCTCTAACAAGGTCATACAGTATAGTAGGCTCCTAGATAAGGAATTATTGACATTACTAGTAAAGAAAAACCATGAAATAGAATTTGTAGAAATTTCGAAAAATATTTCAAAAAGAATTGAATCTAGATTAATCCGAGTTTTATAAATACACAGAAAAAGGAAAGGTACAATCTAGGGAGTTTTCTCTTAATTATGGAAGGAATAAATTCTTTAATAAGTGGTTTAGACATTTTATCAATTAAAAACAAAATTAACCAATAGGAAATTAGATAAAACGATTGGAAGCAAAATAGTGACATCTTAAAATATTACTAAGCTCTAGGTTAGTTTCTAACTAATTTTAGAATTTTATTCCTAAGAAATCAAATTGAAGAAGAGTTTCATAAATTATGGAAATAAGTTTATAACAAGTCTATTTAATTAAAGACATGAGTTAAGTAAAATAAAGCATGAAAATCCTTAAACTAAAGGCTACCCCACGGTTTAGGCCAAAAATTGAAACATTTTGCTTCAAAATCCAAGCTTGGCCGTGCACTTCAAGGAAGAGTAAAGAAAGCTTTAGAAAACTCAAGAAATAAGACACTTGGACGGCCAAGAAGCAAGGAAGAAAACAATTGGACCATTTGGAAAGCTATCTTGAAAACAATGCAACAAAAATCTACAACATCTAACCTAAGCTACCTCACGGATTTTAACCAAAAGGAATACACCAAGATCAAGCAATCTCACGTGCAAATGCTAGATGGAAGTAGAATGGTGTGGAATTCTCTTGATCAAGGACACTTGTAAGACTTTAATTCAAGAGCCAATAAGAAGAAAACAACTAAAAAGCAAGGCAATTATAAGCTTGAGATATTTTTCATTAAAGCCAAGAAACCTAGCATATAAAAGGATGGTGGGGACCAAAGTGGGGCAATTTTGCACGGACAACATCTCACTTTCAGCTACATCCTTTTCACTTAAAACACAAAACCAAACAAAAGGCACACCTTAAGGAAGCTCACGTGAGAAAAGCTAGGAGTTTGAAGACAAGTAGCTAAGTTCTACATCAAAAGAAAAGCTAAGGTATGGGGAGTATTTGATACATATGGGTTAGATAATTAATTAGGTTAGGTTACCATTTATTTCTATAAGATTTAAGCTATGTTATCATTTATTCTTTTGAGAATTAAACTTTGTATACCATGTGTTTGTTTAAATGCCTCAATGAATTAAAAAGAGTACAAAGATGATTAGTTGGATAAATAACTTTACATGATTAAAAGAATAATTATTTTGAATCTAATCTAGTTTAATCTAGTAATAAAAGTGATTAAGTAACCTTAGTTAACTTAAAGAATATTTAATTTGAAACTAATAAGAAATTGACTAATTAATCTAACCTTTTATATTTTGTGACTAAATATATATTTGCTTTACTAATATTTGCTTTACTAAGGTTATGTGCGAGTGTTGTATATTACCTTATGATGTCACTTTATTGATGTTAAAGTTTGTTACTTTATTTACTTGATGTTGAACCATGGGTTGGGTTAAAGTTTGTGGGTTATATTGTTAAAAATGTTCTATTGAAAGTTGTGAGATGTCTATGGTGTATCTTATTAAGATGGCTTCCTTAAAGAAAATTATGGTGCACTTATACATTTTGTAAATTAAATTGGTCTTGGTGGGTGAATAGAGATTGTGGTGCCAAAGTTATGAGAATTTGAGAAATAAAGTAATGGTAAAGAGTAACTGAAACATAAAATGAAACCCTTACATGCATCATTTACATTTGACTATACCCCTCAGAGTGGAAGGAAGTTTCACTAGAGTGGGTGAAACTATTCTGATTGTGGTACCCTTTAACCCCTCAGAGTGGAGGGAGGTTTGACTAGAGTGGGTGGAACTCTTTGACTATACCCCTCAGAGTGGAGGGAGGTTTGACTAGAGTGGGTGAAACTCTTTGACTATACCCCTCAGAGTGGAGGGAGGTTTCACTAGAGTGGGTGAAACTGTCTTGATTCTGGTACCCTGCAGTGATACTTTGAGATCTCAGTCATGCATCATTTAATAAAAGAAATCATGCATAATTTATTATGCATCTGTTTTATGATTATTATGTTGTTTCTGTTGTTTATCTAACCATGTTTATCATATACTTACCTTATTTGTGTCTGTGGTTTGACACCTGTGATGACCCCAATACATTTGGGCGAGCAGAAGAACAGTAAACTATGGAAATCATTGAGGAAGAATGGATGAAGAAGCTGGATGTATCTTATACTGTAATTTTCTATTTATCTGTATTTGATGCTATGCTGGTTGTATTAAACTGTTGTATCTTATTTTGTGATGAACTATCTGGGACTGTACTTGGACTGTATATTAAACTATGTGTGTGAACTTTGTGTTTTGATAAATTTGCGAACGCGTTAGAATAAATAACTTATTACGTATATTAGTTTTGCTTAAACGAATTTCGTAGAATTTTTTTTTTCCGTAAATTGAAAACGTAATAGGTTAAATACGAAAATAAAACGAAGTCGTTACATTAGTGGTATCAAAGCATGGTTTGTTTTCTTAGAAATTGTGTGTTTGAAATTGTGTGCTTGTTGTGTGCTTGTTATGTGTAATGTGTTTTGTAGTATAATTTTGTATGCTGTGCTTTCTGTAGGATCTTGTGTTCTAATAGATGTTTGTGGATTAGATGGGTGTTAAAATAAATTTTCTTGGAATAAAATAAATTTTATTGAATTAAATGAATAAGAATTTACTTGTGATGGTTATTCAGGAAATGGAAACTCATAGTAAGACCTTCTTTTTCCTTGATTGTCAAACGACTCAAGAGAAATCCGAAGAACATCAAACCACTACGTATGTCAGAATAGTGACATATCGAGCACCTCTTTCTGAGTATGAGCCAGCCATTACCAAAGAAGATCGTGAGACTTTAGTTATTCCATGGACCAACGATAGAAAAATATACCGTCTCACAGAATATTTTATTTATTATGGTATTGAGAAACCTGTTAACACGTTTGCTTATTGTGTTGAACAATACTATGACATTGAAGAAGTAGGACAAAACTTTTAGAAAATAAATAAAAAATAATGATCATATGTAAAATAGTAGTAGAAAGTTTGTGTAAAAATAGTGATGAAACAAAAGTAGTAGTGTAATATAAAGTAGGAAGTAACATATTAGAAAATCAAGTAGTAGTATGAATGTAACAAAGTAAGTGTATGGTGTAACGAAATAGTAGACTTGTAGTAGACTAGTGTGGGGTGTAGTAAAATAATTGGAGGTGTTAACAGTGTTGTACACCTTGTTATAAATAAAAAATTATATATTATAAAAATGGTGTTCATAGTATTGGTTATGCTCTAATCTATTTTAACGTTGCTTTTAGAAAAATTTACTAACGTTGTTTTTAGATACATCTAAACAGATATACTTAAACAAATATGGCCGATAGAAACGACCGAGCTATAGTCGATGCACTCCAAGCTTTAGCTCAAGCTGTAGGAAACCAGCAACAAAACGTAAACCATGAATATCATGGCTTAGAAAGTTTTCAAAGAAACCACCTACCAAGTTTCAAGGGAGGCTATGATCCCGACGGTGCTCAAGCATGGCTTAGGGAGATTGAAAAGATTTTCCGAGTAATGGCCTGTCCTCCCGATAGGAAGGTACTTTTCGGTACATATATGCTGACAGAAGAAGCAGAATTTTGGTGGGAGAATACTCAACTAAGGTTAGAAGGTGATCATCAAGAAATAACTTGGGAAATTTTTAAAACGGTTTTTCTAGAAAAATATTTTCCTGAGGATATAAGAAATAAAAAGGAAATGGAGTTTTTAGAATTAAAACAAGGGAATATGACTGTAGCTGAATATGCAGTCAAATTTGAAGAATTGGTGAGATATTTCCCACATTACCATGGTGTAGAAGGAGAAAGTTCCAAGTGTGTCAAATTTTTAAATGGACTAAGGCCAGAAATAAAACAAGCTGCTAATTATCAAGGGGTACGTCAATTTCCTCAGTTGGTAAACATGTGTAGAATCTATGATGAGGATTCCCGAGCTAGTG
Source organism: Glycine tomentella (assembly GCA_007407185.1). NCBI lineage: Eukaryota > Viridiplantae > Streptophyta > Magnoliopsida > Fabales > Fabaceae > Glycine > Glycine tomentella. The sequence continues at coordinate 61,908 of PYAF01002843.1, read as the reverse complement.
ACTCTCATTACAGGAATATAGGGCCTATCAGGAAAAGAGTGGGATACCGCCCAAATCAAGAGAAACCATATCAAAAACGTCGCCTGAATAATACCAATTTTAGAGCTCCAGCTAATCAAGCTTCTTCCTCTTTTCCTATCAAGTGTTTCAAATGTGGAAAAACTGGACATTATGCTTCTTCATGCCCAGTAATAGATCCTATATTCTACAAATGTAACCAGAAAGGGCATTTTTCAATGAACTGTCCTATGAATCGCAAGAAAAAGGAGGAAGGAAATCAAAGCCATCCTCCGGAGAAACCAAAAGCCACAGGAAGAGTATTTACTCTTAGTGGAGCTGAGGCTTCTCAATCCGAAGGCTTAATTCAAGGTAAGTGTTTCATAAGTAAAACTCCTTTAAACGTGTTCTTTGATTCAGGAGCTACTCATTCTTTTATTTCCTACATCTGTGCTCAAAATTTAAAACTCTCTGTGTCTCCTTTAAATGTCAACCTAATAGTAACCACCCCTACTAGTGAATCGGTTGTTACTTCTGAAATTTGTCTAAATTGTCAAATAGAACTAGCTGATAAAACATTTTCTGTTAACTTAATCTGCTTACCCTTACAACAAATTGATGTTATACTAGGTATGGATTGGTTATCCTCCAACCATGTTATGTTAAATTGTTTTGATAAAACTATAATCTTTGGAAAACCCCAAGTTAGTAAGGATATTCAGATTGTCTCTCCTAATAAAGTCCTTGGAATGATGAGAAAGAATGATGTCCAAATATACATGATTACATCTTACTCTGAATCTAAAACTGAACCTGATGAAAAAGATCTGCCTGTAGTAAAAGAATTTCCTGAAGTATTTCAAGAAGTAAATAAGTTACCTCCTGAAAGAGAAGTAGAATTCTCTATAGACTTAATTCCAGGTACTGGACCTATTTCTATAGCACCCTATAGGATGTCTCCTATAGAATTAGTTGAAGTAAAGAAGCAAATAGAAGAATTATTAAGTAAACAATTTGTAAGGCCGAGTGTATCACCTTGGAGAGCTCCTGTATTACTAGTTAAGAAGAAAGATGGGTCTATGAGGATGTGTGTATATTACCGACAATTAAATAAAGTGACAATTAAAAATAAATATCCTTTGCCTAGGATAGATGATCTCATGGATCAATTAGTAGGAGCTTGTGTTTTTAGCAAAATTGACCTTAGATCAGGGTATCATCAAATTCGGGTAAAATCTGAGGATATTCCTAAAACTACTTTTAGTACGCAGTGTGGTCATTATGAGTATTTAGTTATGCCTTTTGGAGTAACTAATGCGCCTGCTGTATTTATGGATTATATGAACAGAACTTTTCATCCTTACCTTGATAAATTTGTAGTAGTATTCATTGATGATATTTTAGTATACTCTAAGACTAAGAAGGAACATGCTGAACATTTGAGGATTGTTTTACAAACCCTAAAGGATAAACAACTTTATGCAAAAATTTCTAAGTGTGCTTTTTGGTTAGAAAAAGTGAATTTTCTAGGTCATGAAATATCCCAAGGAGGAAATTCGGTAGATCCTTCTAAAGTGCAAGTTGTATTGGAATGGGAAAGACCTAAGACAGTTACTGAGATTAAAAGTTTCTTAGGGTTAGCAAGATATTATAGAAGATTTATACAGGATTTTTCTAAAATAGCCTTACCTTTAACCACCTTAACTAGAAAAGGACAAGCCTTTGTATGGAACACCCAATGTGAAGAAAGTTTCCAAAATCTTAAAAATAAATTAACCACAGCACCTGTATTAGTTTTACCTAATTTAGAAAAACCTTTTGTGGTCTATTGTGATGCATCTAAGATGGGTTTAGGAGGAGTCTTGATGCAAGAAGGAAAAGTAGTAGCTTATGCATCGAGGCAATTGAAATCTCATGAAAGAAATTATCCTACCCATGATTTAGAATTGGCAGCTATAGTATTTGTGTTAAAAATTTGGAGACATTATTTATATGGTTCACATTTTGAAGTTTTTAGTGACCATAAAAGTTTGAAATATTTGTTTAGCCAAAAAGAACTAAATATGAGACAAAGAAGATGGATGGAATTCTTGAAGGATTATGATTTCGAACTTAACTATCATCCTGGAAAAGCTAACGTAGTAGTTGATGCTTTAAGCAGAAAATCTCTAATGATGTCTACACTGATGATTAGAGAAAGAGAATTGTTATAACAATTTAGAGATCTTAGTTTGATGTGTGAAACTACACCAGTAAGTATTAAATTAGGAGCATTACAAGTTTCCAATGATTTTTTGAAGGAAATAGGGAATAAACAAAGATCTGATTCTTTCTTAAGGACTATAATAGACAAAATAGAAAGTGGAGGGATTAGTGAATTTAAAATAGAAAAGGATGGGATTTTATGGTTAAAAGGACGAATCTGTGTCCCTAATGATCCAGAAATTAAATAGATGATTTTAGAAGAAGGACACAAAAGTAAGTTAAGTATCCATCCCGAAGCTACCAAGATGTATCAAGATTTAAAGGCTTTATTTTGGTGGCAAAGATGAAGAAAGAAATAAGTGAATATGTATATCCTTGCTTAGTTTGTCAGAGATCGAAGGTAGAACATCAAAAGCCTTTAGGAATGTTACAATCTTTAGAAATACCCCAATGGAAATGAGATAGTATCTCTATGGATTTTGTGACCTCCTTGCCAAGAAGTTCTAAAGGTTCTGATTCTGTATGGGTATAATAGATAGATTAACAAAATGTGCCCATTTTATTCCTATTAACCTTCGATATTCTTTAGAAAAGTTAACCACTTTGTATATAAAAGAAATTGTAAGATTACATGGGGTACCTTCTAGTATAATATCTGATAGGGATCCAAGATTTACTTCAAGATTTTGGGAGAGTCTACATAAGGCCTTAGGAATAAAATTAAAATTAAGTTCAACCTATCATCCCCAAACGGATGGACAAACTGAGAGAACTATCCAGTCTTTAGAGGATTTATTAAGAGCCTGTGTTTTAGAACATAAGGGAAACTGGGAGGATTTCTTACCTTTAATAGAGTTTACTTACAATAATAGTTTTCATTCTTCCATTGGTATGGCACCTTATGAAGCTTTGTATGGAAGAAAATGTAGAACCCCTCTGTGTTGGATAGAGTCTGGAGAAAACTTAATTTTAGGACCTGAAATTATACAACAAACCACTGATAAAATTAGGTTAATCCAAGAAAAAATGAAAGCTACTCAAAGCAGGCAGAAAAGTTATTATGATCGAAGAAGAAAAGATTTAGAGTTTGATGAAGGTGGTCATGTATTTTTAAGAGTTAATCCTTGGACTGGTGTTGGGAGAGCTCTGAAATCCCGAAAACTTACACCTCGATTTATTGGACCTTTCCAAATTCTTAAAAGAGTTGGACCCATAGCCTATCAAATTGCCTTACCCCCAAACCTTTCAAACCTTCATGATGTTTTTCATGTGTCCCAACTACAAAAATATGTCCATGATCCTTCTCACATAATTGAGTTAGATAATGTACCCGTAAAGGAAAATTTAACTTATGAAACATTTCCCATAAGGATTGAGGATAAAAGAATCAAATCATTAAGAGGAAAAGAAATTCCTTTGGTAAAGGTTATCTGGGGAAATGGCACAGATGGAGATGCTACATGGGAGCTAGAAAGCGAAATTCGAAGGAGCTACCCGAATCTCTTCAACACAGGTAAATTTCGAGGACGAAATTTATTTAAGGGGGGAGAGTTGTAACACCCTCATATTTCAATATATATAAATGTGTGCATTTTCTCATAAATATGCATTCCTAGACAAATGACATAAATAACCTTGAACATTTTTGAAAATGACATAAATATCCTCAGACAATTTCAAAAATGACAGTTAGGTCCCTGAGGTAAATGACCAAAATGCCCTTGAACATTTGTGCAAATGACCAAAATACCCTTTTAGCTCTGACAAGGTCATACAGCTTCAGTAAGGTTATGGAAACCTAACAACAGTATAGTAGGCTCCTAGATAAGGAATTATTGACATTACTAGTAAAGAAAAACCATGAAATAGAATTTGTAGAAATTTCGAAAAATATTTCAAAAAGAATTGAATCTAGATTAATCCTAGTTTTATAAATACACAGAAAAAGGAAAGGTACAATCTAGGGAATTTTCTCTTAATTATGGAAGGAATAAATTCTTTAATAAGTGGTTTAGACATTTTATCAATTAAAAACAAAATTAACCAATAGGAAATTAGATAAAACCATTGGAAGCAAAATAGTGACATCTTAAAATATTACTAAGCTGTAGGTTAGTTTCTAACTAATTTTAGAATTTTATTCCTAAGAAATCAAATTGAAGAAGAGTTTCATAAATTATGGAAATAAGTTTATAACAAGTCTATTTAATTAAAGACATAAGTTAAGTAAAATAAAGCATGAAAATCCTTAAACTAAAGGCTACCCCACGGTTTAGGCCAAAAATTGAAACATTTTGCTTCAAAATCCAAGCTTGGCCATGCACTTCAAGGAAGAGTAAAAGAAGCTTTAGAGAACTCAAGAAATAAGACACTTGGACGAAAGACATGGAAATGAATCTCGAGAAACAAAATACGAAGGACATTGAGACCTATGAAATGTAAAAGCTGAGGACGCTGAGTCATATGAAAATGTAAAAAAATAAGGATGTTGAGTCTTTTGAAATGTAAAAGATAGAGGATGTTGAGTCCTATGAAATGTAAAAAGCTGAGGATGTTGAGTCCTATGAAACGTAAAAGGCTGAGGATGTTAAGTACTATGAAATGTAAAAGCAGAGGACGCTAAGTCCTATGAAATGTAAAAGCTGAGGACGCTGATTCCTATGAAATGTAAAAGCTGAGGACACTGAGTCCTATAAAAATGTAAAAATTGAGGGCGCTGAGTCCTACGAAATGTAAAAGCTGACGACGCTCACTGAGTCTTATGGAAATTGTCAGCCAGTAGTGGTACCCAGAGGCTCAAAATTGTAAGAAAGCGAGAGGTTGACTCTCTGAAAGGGTCACTTATCCCAAACTGGATCTTAAAGCCTAATATGAAACATATGAATTTTGGACACATATTGATGAAAATAAAATGTGAGCTTTGCCCTAAAATGCAATGAATGTGGGCTTTATACCCAGAAATGTAATGTGACTATTTGTGAGTCATGAAATGAGATATGTTGAACTTCAACATTCTGGGATGAGATGAGACTTAAATTGTACAATGCTCATAACATTCTTTCTCTCTCAGTATGTTTTGCTAGTATTTTTTTCCTTTAGAAAAACATAGATTGTCTGTTTCCTTCTGAAAGATGTGATGATTCATGCAAACTCATCCTGTCTTTTGCAGATATCTACAGAAAATCCCTCAGAGTGCATGTTTTGTTTGATCTAATTGCTTGGCAATTTTGGAAGATGGCAATGGAGCCATTTGACATTTAATCAATCAATTGAAATACTGATTCCAGAGTTCGTCCTTTTTTTTTTAACTTTGATTGCTCTGCACAGCAAGGAAATACAAGGCTTTGGGATTGACCGCATGAACCATTGAAGGATGGCAATGGATATTTACACTTTGGTATATGACCAAATGAAGTTTTCCTGATTTAAGATCATAGAGGGATGTCATGAGTCCATCAATCCCATTGAAGCTTGATGACATAGGCTGACCTCGAAAGGATTTATGCAACAAAGGCTACCCTTTGATTCGAAAGGAACCATAGGAACTCTACGTGAGCGACTGACGTTGAATGAACCCCAATTGCCTTTGGGCATCTTCCATGAGCTCCTTGCTGAATGAGTTTTCTTCTCAAATGTTGAAGTGCGAACTGATAAGTGATGTCGTATCGCTTCAAAACAATTAAACTATGCTAATTATGTAGTATAGGATTAACCTAGATTGACTCAGAGACACTATCATATGGTTTCAACTTCAATTCACTAATAAAAAAATAGGTGATTTTTGTTAAACAGTTTGCATGTGATAAGTAAAAATTGCAGAAAACATATAAACTAACGCAGATTGATAAAAGGTAACGTAAAACAGATTAAAGAGAAACAATCCAATTCACCAAACCAAGCAATGGTAATTATCATAGTTCTTAGATAATGATTCTATTATGAAAGTTCATTTAATTTCATTAGAAGCAGTTCAATCGAACTAACTCCTAAGTTAATTGAAATCATAAACCTAATTGAAATATCATCCAACTAATCTGTGATTTTCATAATCATGAAGATTGAATAGAGGATTGAAGAAGAAAGTGAACATTCACACAAAATTTGAAATACCAAACCAGAACTCAAATTTCCCTTTGCTTGGACTGGATCCATGGATTAATTGATTGTTTAGCCTCCCATGATCATCATCAATGAAAGCCCCACGAAATTGGTGCACAAAAATGGAAGAACGGAAAACGAAAATGAAGAACAGAGAAGAACAATGAAGAACAATTTAGAGAAAATAATAGAAAGGGATTTGATTCTGAAAACTTAAAAAGGAAAATATAAATTCTGTTTTTGCTAAAGTGTAGTGTGATGTTCACTCACTCATTTTAGTAGCATATTGTGACTAAGTCAGAAGGAAAGAGTGGACCATGAATAGGCCCATCTACTCTAATAAATTATGTTATTTACACCAATAAAAATCCAAATCGCAGCCCAAAATTCAAGTGTAGTGATTCTCACTTCAAAGCCTAAAATGACCCTCCAGATGACAGAATTGGCCTTGTCTTATCTCTGACAAACTTTTAGATCTTTTTGTTATCTTTCAAAAGACTACTCATATGCTCCATTCGGAGTTTTGTAGAGCTATGTAAGTCTTATAGAAGGAAGATAGGTCAAGTGAGCATAAAATCCAAAAATAAGCAACAATTGGCAATTAAGCTCACTTGCTTGCCTAAGGCAAAAACTGAATTAAAATGAGAAAATAGAAGTCCAAGTGAAGTCAAAATAAGCTAAGAAGAATAGAAAAATATTTAACTAAAAACCCCCAATCACGAACCTCGGGGTTTTCTATATTTTTTTTATCCTAACAATCACAAGCGTATGTGTGTTCCATTCCAGAATCCAAACTAAAAAGCAAAATTAGTCCTTCCTTGATCCACATGGGCTTTATTGGGCTTGTAACATGGCCAAAGGTTAATAGGGCTATGAAAGGAAGGTCAAAGAGGCTCGCTCAAAGAGTCTTTAAGGGTTACCTAGAGTAAGAACCTTGAGCATTTTGCTTGTATTTTTATTCATTTAAGCTTTTTGGGTTGGGCTTTACTCTATTTGTCTTATGCATTGACAACCACTGCACTTTTGTGACTTCCTTGTGAAATTTGGAGAACTTTTATCTCTTTTTTCTTTGCTCGCCTTTGGCAGATTTGATTTCTTTAATATCACTCGGGGCCCAACCCTGAACTTAGTAAACATCATGCATATGTTGCTTGCATTGCTCTTCTTACTAGTTTGGTGGTGGTTCCTACTTTGTTTTTTTTTTAGAAAACAATTATACTTTTGGCTCGGAGTGGGTAGCAAAGGATAAATTAGTGTTTGGGATGAGAAACATGGCCATGTGTCATTTCAAATCTTGACTAGAGACTTTTACGGTTTGGATTTTGGTACAAAACCTGTGATAAACAAATGTTTATGATTGTTTTTCTTTAATTCCTATTTTTTTCTTCATTTTCATTTTTCCTCTTTTTTTTACATACCCTAACTTTTGCCTAGGCTGCCCTTTCGGGTTTTCAACCTACTGGGTGTGAACTTCTTATCTGCCCTAGGTTCGCTTAGAGCCCATGTGGGGTATCTGTCATTGCCCAGTGTAGGGTTTGGAGGTATCCGCTCTTATCGTCTATCATGTCTTTGTAGCAAGAAGAAATGAATGAAAAGAAAAAATGAAAGAAGTTGTGCAGGTTCTCGAAAGAGAATTTTCAAGAGTGAGAAATATTTAAAAGATTTTAAATTGACAGATTAATCCAAATGACTCTCACTATTCACAAAACTTATAAAAAATAAGATGAGGTCGCATGCATATCTGCATTTATTATTTGATTTGAAACATAGTCAATTAAATGTTTATTCAATTTGACTCATTACTTACTGCACCACCACCAAACGTGTAGAACGCACAAATTTTTGATTGGGCAGACTTGGAGATCAACTTTGGAGTGCAGGTCACATGAGCAAACAACTAGCGGCATATATTCATATTCCAGTGAAAGTAAAATAAATATGCAAAGATATAATCGTGATAAAAATGAGAGATGATGGCATCAAATTCATCCATACTATTAATGTTGCAATTGTTGTTTACAATAATAGCATAAACATGAAAATCCTAATAAGTCCCTAGAAACGTCCAAAAGAAAACCTTCAAATTGCCTCAAGCGTCACAGATAGTATCGCTTGATTGTATTAGATTCACAAACGAAGGCAATTATTCACCATCCATGTTTGTGAGTATCAGTGTTCCACTTAAGAAAGCCTTCTTCACCATAAACGGTCCTTCCTTTCTCTTCAATTCCTATGTCTCTTGATCCTCTATGGCACTCATAGAAGAACTCTCATGGTTTGTGAGTGGGTTAGCTTGCACATTGGGAAATTTCAGCCAACCTACATCAATCAAACTTTGCACCTTATGTTTCAGAGACATACAATGCTCAGTGGAATGCCTCAGGACTCCACCATGATAAGCACATGCCATATTCAGGTTGTATCCTCGAGGGAATGGAGGTGAAGGAATCTTTGCTAAGTTTATTGCCACCATTGCATTGTTGAGAAAATATGGGAGTAAGTCAGCATATGATATTGGGATTGGGGTGAATTCTACAAACTTCCTTTCTGGAAAATTCCTTCCATGGTTGGTGTTTTGGTTGCCATTAGGTCTTGGTAGTGCAACAGGTGGATTTTGTGGTCAGTTTAGGGGCGACCTTTGTGGTTGATTAGGTGTTCTTGGTTGATAGGGTGGTGGGTAGTGGGAAGGATTGATATTGGCTGAATAGTGATATTGCTGGGAAGGATATTGGTATAGGAGATTATAAAGGACTTGTGGAAAGTTTGGCCATGTGGGAACAACAGTTACAACACGAGCTTCTCCCTCATTCTTCCTCTCGCCACTCATCTCGAGTCCTCTATTACTAACGTTCGCAGAAGCAATATGATTAAATTTTCCTTTCCTCCAACCTACTTCAATTCTCTCACTAGGAAACACTAATCTGCAAAACTTGAAGGCATGTAACCTACCATCTTCTCGTAATAGAACATTGGCAATGTGTCCATTATCATGGTTATCATCTCTCTCTCTGCCATGGGGGTACTACTTGAGCTGCCAGGTGTCTCCACCTTTGAGCGTATGCTTTGAATGATTTATTATCTCTCTTGCAATTGTTTTGTAGTTACGTTCTACCTGTAGCCATGTAAGAATTGTATTGATACTGCCTAATGCCATTAGATCCTTCCAGGAGTGGACCCGAGATGGTTTCAGGTTAGCATACCAAATAATAGCTGCCCTAGTCAAACTTTCCTAAAAGAAATGCACCAGCAGCTTTTCATCCTTCACATATGCCCCCATCTTCCTATAGTACATCTTCAAGTGGTTTGTAATAGCTCGAATTCGTAAGCATATGTTTAAGTTTGGTTAAGCGTGAATCTAAGTCTTTTGGGTTAAGGAATATAACCAAGCTTTAGAATCCTTTGAAAGATGCTTAAAAATGCAAGTTTTAGGGTTTTCTGGCCTACGGCGCGACCCACGTGGAGTACGGCGCGACCCGCGCCATATGTATAAAATTGCCAATG
>PYAF01002843.1:35900-52007 GCA_007407185.1 Glycine tomentella | reverse complement strand
TAGAGAGCTTGAGGGCTCCATTTTGATGTATTTTGTTATAGTTCTGTATACCCCTTCTGAGGGATTATATTCTTTTGTAGCACCGTGTGTGGTGTGAACCTGAGATGTATATATTATACAGAACTTGGATACTATGTATATGAGACTTTCCTCTGAGTACATGTGTATGTTTATATTGCTGTTACTCTGCCTAAAGCTTTGTTATCTGTCATATTATGTTGAGTTTGATAAACTGGATCAGTAGGGGCGTGATTTTATGGTTCTATTATGTGTTTCCATACATAAGGTATCAAGAAAACGATCATATGTTTCCGCTGAACTAATTAATTGATATTTTATACGCTAATCTGATATTATTAATGATAACACGTCGGAGGCCTACGGGGTGTTACATGGTTCTTCGGGCAAGTGGTCCCCCTGTATTTATCAAAGTCTGGCAACTTGAACTTCAGAGGAATGACCACATCAGGTACTGAGCACAATTCTGACATGTCAACAAAGCCATAATTTTCTTCTCCTTCAATGGCCCTCAACCTCTCCTCTATATGGTCAAATTTTCCCTTCTTGACTACAGCAAAAGGCTCTCCTCCCATCACAAAATGCAAGGGTTGTGATGGTGGCTGATGTTGAAAAGCTCCCGAAGCATTTTGCATAGGGACACTAGAAAATGCATGCCCTTCAGTAGTATATCTCGGATAAACCTCGAAATCGGGCAAAGTGTAGTCTTGGGGAGCTGCATGTGTTTCTTCCATGACTTGTGGAACATGGGCTGAGTATGATCAGGTTGGAGTTGTTGATTCTCTGTGACTACGGGTGCAGAACTACTGATATTCTCACCAGGAGCGTATACAACAAAAGGTGGCATATAATTAGGAGGCAAACCATATGGTGAAAAAGAATACTTGCTTTGGACAGGGACACAATGAGGCCTGTATGCATTTGTCGCTGCCTCACCTCCTTGAACTACTACACCTAAGACTGGACTACTCTCTTGATTAGAATATAAATAGCAGACCCACTTCTGAAGGAGGCACTTTTGGACGAAAATACAAAGATTGAAGGTCATTTGGAGAGCTTGGAGGTGCTTAGTTAGGGCTTGGGGTTGTTAGTTGCAAGTGGGATTCTCTCCTTCTTCTCCCTCTTCTCCTTGCTTGTTCTTTAGCTGGGCATGCTTCTTTTTAATGTACCAAGGCCAACCATGACTAGGTTTGTAGCTAGGCCATACACTTGATGTAAACTTCCATTGGATTGTATTGAATGCTATTATTCTTTTATCTCAAGTTATTTTACTTCACTTTGCTTGAATGGATTATTTCCCCTTATTAGACTTGATCATTCTAATAATGTGTTAAGAGCTAGGGTTCACAATAGGAATATAGGGGTTCTAGCTTTAAATTAAGTGAAGTAACTTGCTTTACATTACCTACGAATAGGAATGTATGTTTGTAGCTTATTCAAGGTGTCTACTTAATGCTTAACCTTAGGAAAGTTACTAAGGAATTAGGGCTTTTAAGTGGGTTAAAGAGTTAATATCACTAAGGAATCAAGGATTAACTAATATGTTGATGAACACAACTGCTGAGTAACTTGAATAATTGAAGATAATAAACAATCCAAATACTTTGGTAGGAATCATCGAGTGTGGGTGCCCTGACTACTCTTTCTCTTTTATTGTCACAACTTAGTTTCGTTGTTTATACTTACTTGTATGTTTCAATTCTTATCTTTAATCATTTTCAATTCACAATACAAATCACATTTACCAAACACTGATTTATCCAACTTTTAGGTTTTAGTTACAATATAATTGGTGCATCAATCCTCGTGGGAACGATATCTTATTTTATCACTTTATTACTTGTAACGAATGGTATACTTGCCGAAATCGCAACAACAACATAGAAGAAAATGCAAGGTATGGGCATATATATGTTTGAATGCACACTCAATCAAATGGCTTAACTATCTAACAAGGTCCCCATTGGAGTCGTCATCTGTCGCAACCTATCCAATCACGACGGGGACATCGATGAAAATGCATATTCCCAAAAAAGAGAAAACTTGAGGGGAGTCGCCACCAACGTTTATTTAAGGAAAACATCGAAAAAACCAAAAAGATCAGACATGGTCTACAATTTGAGATAAAAGGATTTGGGAGTCATTTATGCATGAGGATGGTGTTAGCACCCCACACGTCCATCACGATGATGGCAGCCTTTGATCGAGTTTGCTAAAAATAAAATGACTTTTTAATTATTTATTTTTCGTTAAGAACATGAATTATGTTTTTTTTTATTTTGTTTATTCAGAAAAAGAAATCAAATTTTTATTTTTAGAAAAGAGAAGATTTTATATTTTTTTTTAGTTTTTTAGGTCGACAAAGGGTTTGCCATTGCTCCTACGTATCCCCAAGTGTAATGAGGAAATCAGACTTACGTAGTTCTTTTTTGAAAACAACTTGTGCGTTGAATTGATTTCATCTTTTTTTGAAAGATTTGTTTCAATTGCGTGAAAAAGAGTTGTTAAGGCATTGGACCTTGAAAAAACATTGAATTTGAAGAAAAAAAAAGCGGAGAGAATCGCTTAAGGCATTGGGCCTTAAAGCGATCTCGAGTAATGTGTAATTTTGAGAAAAGAGAGAATTGAGTGATCATTTATTTGAGTATTTTTAGCTTTTTAGAAAAAAATTGAATTTGCGGTAAACTTTACGAAATCAAGCAAGTTGGAGACCCAGCATGATATTCACAAAATCTATCCACATGTTATTAAACCACTACCAAGCAAGTCTAAGACCCAACATGGAGTGCACGAAACATATTCGTGTACTAAAGATACTAATGCAAAAAATAAATGAATAATTGACGTAATATTACGTAATCAAATATATTAAACAGAAATAGAAAGGGATATAATAGAAGGGGGAGTACACTTAGTAATTAGGGGTGCATACAGGAAGAAAAGAGATGCAATCACCAGAAGTTATTTAATTACAAAATGGGTCAGGCTCAATAGATAAGGGGTGCATTTATGAATATGGAGATGTAAATAACATTATCTGCATTATTTTAAAGTGGGATAGGCCAACTTGCTGAGCGGTGTGCAATTATGAAAATGTGGGTGCAAACAACATTATGTGAAAGCATGCAGAAAACATTATTTGATTGATTTTAGGGGGTGTATATATGAAAGCATGGAATGCAAAAAGCATTATTTAATTGGTTTTAGGGGACTGTATTTATGGAAACCTGAGGTCCAAAAAGCAAATTTCATTTTTCTTTTTTTTTAGGGTTGGAACCGGGTCAGGGTGACCAGGCCCAACCCGTATTTCACTGTTGTGCACAGCAACAAAGCTGCGCGAAAAAGAAGCTTAAGCTTCTATGGTGGTTTCGTGGTTTCTTGCCACCACCAACGAGAAGCCTGGCAGCGCAAAGCCACCGCGGGGAGGGTGGAGCATAGTGGTGGTGGCACCTGGTGGTGATTGACGGTGGTTCGTGGTGGTTCACGGTGGTGGTTTGAGGAAGATTAAGGGGCTTTAATGCAAGAGGTGGTGGTGGTGCGCATGGTGTGCGGTGGTGAGCATGGTGGTGTGTGGTTGGGCGTGGTGGCAGTGGCCGTAGTGGTGGCCGGAGCTGGCACGGTGGTGGTGAAAAACAAAAAAAGAAGGAGGAGAAGAGATGGAAGGGGACGAAAGAAAGGTCATAAGAAATGAGAGGAAGTTGAGAGAATATAGGTTACGTGAGAGACCCCTCCTCCTCTAGTCTCGCTGCCAAATGGCGCCGTCGGATTGGTCAGTCCTCGCGCTCAGAGATTCGTGCCCCTTGATAGAGTGCTTTTAGTTAAATATTTTTCTATCCTTCTTAGCTTATTTGACCTCTCTTGGACCTTTATTTTCCTATTCTAATTCAGTTTTTGGCCTAGGCAAGTAAGTGGACTTAATTGCTAATTGTTGCGTATTTTCGGATTTTTGCTCACTTAACGTATCTGACTTGTGCAGGGCCTATAGAGTGCTACCAATCTCTGAATTCAGCATTCTAAGAGTCCATGGAAAGATAACGAAAAGATCTAAAAGTTTGCTAGAAATAGCCCAAGGGCAATTCTGTCATTTTAAGGGTCATTTTAAGCTTCAAAGTTTGCACCTCTGCACTTGTAATTTTGGGCTGTGAATTTGATTCTCATGGTTGTAAATAGTAAATAATTAGATTGTTGGGTTTGTTTATGGCCCATTCCATGTTCAGAACTTAGTCACTAATATATTAGTGACTTTAGAGAAAACTTGGACAGCATTTTACAATTCAATAAAAACAACTTTTATTTTTCTTTCTTTTAGTTTTTAGGATCAAACTCTTGTTCTTTATTTTCTCTCATTTGTTCTTCATTGTTCTTCATCTTCTTCATTTTCATCTTGCTATCCTTCTATTTTACTGCACTCATTTCATGGGGCTTTCCTTGGTGATCATCATGGAAGGCTAAATCATCAATCAATCCAAGGATCCATCTCAAGCAAAAGAAGAATTGGAGTGCTGGTTTGGTATTTCAAATTCTATTTGAATGTTCACCTTCTTCTTCAATTTCTATTATGTTTTCATGATTATGATAATCACAAGATTAATTGAATGATATTGCAGTTAGGGTTGTGGTTTCAATTAATTTTGGAGTAGAATCAATTGAATTGCTTCTATTGAGATTGAATGAATGTTCATGATAGAATCACTTTATGAGAATGATGATGATTCAAATAGCTTGGGTTGGTGAATTGGATTGATGATTTCTAATCTGTTTTACTTTACTCCTTGAAAATCTTGTTAATTTCTGCATTGTTCTTTAATTTTAGTTTGTGTTCTTGCATGTTTTACTTTACGCATACCAACTGTTCGACAAAAATCCTCCCTTATTATTACCAATGATTTGAAGCTAGAACCATATTGATCGTGTCTCTGAGTCGACCTAGGTTAGCTCTGTTCTACAAAATTAGCTTAGTAAAATTGTTTTTGATGCTTCTCGACAAAGCAATATCAAAAGTAGCGTTGTTGCCGGGGACACGGTTCATTGTGTGCTAGCTTTAATTCATTGTAATTAGTTCATAGAAGTAGTTCTAATTCTTGCATTTTTATGTTTTGTTGCACAAATATGCTTGTTACATGATTATGTGCTTCTGGTTGCTGCATTAGCTTTGTATTTGTCCATAAAAACAGAGAAAACCCCAGAAAAATAGAGCAAAACGTCCAGCTAGCGCCAATAGCGTGGCAGTTCACGCTAATCGTGCCACATATTCGAAACCAGGGCCTGATGTTGAAGTCCTGGCGCTAATAGCGTGAAATTCACGCTAATCGCGCCATAGATTCGAACATCCCACGCTGATAGCGCCAGTCTCACGCTAATAGCTTGGGCGCCAAAAAAAAACTTGTGCAGTTTGAGTTGCGATCTGTTTCCAAAGGTTTAACCCCCATTTTAAACAAAAGCAACCACTTATGGGGTTGGGTGTGGGTTCAAATTGGCAAATTCGAACTCTAAGTAGGAGTTTTGGACCAGTTTTTACAATTGTTGCAGGGGAATTCTGGTAATTTCACAGCAAACTATCTCAGAATGTGCTGAAATTTTACGAGAAGGTGCAGAAAATTCATACATCAAGTTGAACTTGTTATGAAGTACCATGTTCACCAAGGGTCCAAATCGCCAAATTCTATCGTTTAGGCGATTTTCTAATTTAATGATTTTTTAAAATCACCAAAATAATCACAAAAATCAATCATGATTTTTAGACATTCACTGTTATTTTTTTTAGATTTTTTCTAAAATTTTTAGGTTAGTCTTCCAATTTCTATTTCATTTCAGCATATATAGTAAGTAGTGTCCAGGTAGAATAGCTGTTTGATATTTCTGTGCTATATGTGTTTATTGTTCCTTTTGAACTGAACTGTGTATGACTAGGTTCATATCAAGTGAATTCCATTCATTTGATCCTGAGATAGATAGGACATTTCACAGATTAAACTTACATAACCTTAAGTTAGATGACTTTGTTAGTGTAGTTTTAGACAGTAGTGTAGTGTCTTCTAACTTTGATCCTGAATCTACTTCTACACATCTTGATATCATGGCTGATAACAACCTAACTCTTAAGGAGTTAGCTACACCTGATGTTGTTTACCAACCTTGGTGTATTCAATACCCTGAGGCTGAGGTCAGTTATGAGTTGAAATCTGGACTAATCCATTTGCTTTTCATGGACTTGCTGGTGAAGATCCACATAAACACCTTAAGGAGTTTCATGTGGTGTGTTCCACCATGCGATCACATGACGTTCATGAGGATTATGTTAAGATGAAGGCATTCCCTTTCTCTTTGGATAGTGTTGCTAAGGACTGGTTGTACCTTCAACCAGATCCTATCACCACTTGGACAGACATGAAGAGAAGATTCATGGAGAAATTCTTCCCTGTGTCTAGAACAACATCCATCCGGAAGGAAATTTGTGGCATAAGGCAGTTTCCTGGAGAGTCTATGTATGAGTATTGGGAGAGATTCAACAAGATGTGTGCTACTTGTCCTCACCATCAAATCAGTAAGCAATTACTGATTCAGTATTTTTATGAAGGATTAATGTGGATGGATAGGAGTATGATAGATGCAGCTAGTGGAGGCACTCTGATGGACAAGACCCCTCTTGCTGCAAGGAAGTTGATTTCTAACATGGCAGCTAACTATCAATAATTTGGTGCTAGAGTTGCAACATCCAAGGTTGCAAATGAAGCTTCTGTTTCTATGGTTGTTGACAATCAGAGATTGGAGAACAAATTAACAGAGTTGACATCCCTTGTGAGGCAACTTGCCATTGGTCATGGTCCACAACAACAACAACCCTTCAAACCTCCACAACAGCACTTCCAGCCTGCCACTACCAAATACCAACCTTCCCCATTCAGATGACAGCCACAGTTCCAGCAAGCTGCACCTACACCTGCACAACCTGTGCAAGCCACTTCTGGACCTTCTTTAGAGGACTTGATGAAGCAGATGGCTACCACCAACCTTCAGTTTCAACAAAATGTCAGTGCTAACATCCAAGACCTCCAGACTCAGATTGGACAGTTAGCTACAACTGTCAACCAGATGCAGCAGCAAGGTTCTGGCAACATTCCTGCACAACCAGTGATTAATCCAGAGAATGTGAATGCCATTACCTTGAGGAGTGGCAAGGAACTTCCAGATTCCATAGTTGTTGGTGCTAAATCAGATCTTGTAGAGGAGCATTCTGTTTTTCTTCTTGATATCATTTATGTAGCAGTAGATAGTGTAGATATTTCTGATTTACTTTCTGATTTTTCTTCTAAATTTGCTAACTTTGATTTTAGTTCTTGTAATTGTGCCTGTGATGAGTCTGCTGTTGTGTGTAGTATTTGTGCGGAGATTTCCTTTGCACTTCACTCTGATTGTGTTGTAGGTCCAAACACAGGATCTGAGCATACTATCCCATTTCCCTCAGCCTCTACTCTTTCCTTACCTTCCACTATTCAGCCACCTTCCTTGGAGCTGAAGTCACTATCTGAGCACCTCAAGTATGCATATTTAGATGATGCTCAGAAGCTTCCAGTCATCATATTTAATAGTCTGTCAATGGAGCTTGAAGAGAATTTTATGCATGTTTTGAGAGGCCACAAAAAAGCCCTTGGATGGACACTTGTTGAACGACACTTTGGGAGTTTCCTTTCCCTCCTTCTATGGTGGTTTCGTGGTTTCTTGCCACCACCGATGAGAAGCCTGGCAGCGCAAAGCCACCGTGGGGAGGGTGGAGCGTAGTGGTGGTGGCACCTGGTGGTGATTGACGGTGGTTCGCGGTGGTTCACGGTGGTGGTTTGAGGAAGATTAAGGGGCTTTAATGCAAGAGGTGGTGGTGGTGCGCATGGTGTGCGGTGGTGAGCATGGTGGTGTGTGGTTGGGCGTGGTGGCAGTGGCCGCAGTGGTGGCCGGAGCTGGCACGGTGGTGGTGAAAAACAAAAAAGAAGGAGGAGAAGAGATGGAAGGGGACGAAAGAAAGGTCATAAGAAATGAGAGGAAGTTGAGAGAATATAGGTTACGTGAGAGACCCCTCCTCCTCTAGTCTCGCTGCCAAATGGCGTCATCGGATTGGTCAGTCCTCGCGCTCTGAGATTCGTGCCCCTTGATAGAGTGCTTTTAGTTAAATATTTTTCTATCCTTCTTAGCTTATTTGACCTCTCTTGGACCTTTATTTTCCTATTCTAATTCATTTTTTGGCCTAGGCAAGTAAGTGGACTTAATTGCTAATTGTTGCGTATTTTCGGATTTTTGCTCACTTAACGTATCGGACTTATGCAGGGCCTATAGAGTGCTACCGATCTTTGAATGCAGCATTCTAAGAGTCCCTGGAAAGATAACGAAAAGATCTAAAAGTTTTCTAGAAATAGCCCAAGGGCAATTCTATCATTTTAAGGGTCATTTTAAGCTTCAAAGTTAGCACCTCTGCACTTGTAATTTTGGGCTGCGAATTTGATTCTCATGGTTGTAAATAGTAAATAATTAGATTGTTGGGTTTGTTTATGGCCCATTCCATTTTCAGAACTTAGTCACTAATATATTAGTGACTTTAGAGAAAACTTGGACAGCACTTTACAATTCAATAAAAACAACTTTTATTTTTCTTTCTTTTAGTTTTTAGGATCAAACTCTTGTTCTTTATTTTCTCTCATTTGTTCTTCATCTTCTTCATTTTCATCTTGCTATCCTTCTATTTTACTGCACTCATTTCATGGGGCTTTCCTTGGTGATCATCATGGAAGGCTAAATCATCAATCAATCCAAGGATCCATCTCAAGCAAAAGAAGAATTGGAGTTCTGGTTTGGTATTTCAAATTCTATTTGAATGTTCACCTTCTTCTTCAATTTCTATTATGTTGTCATGATTATGACTGCATTTAGGATTGAAAGCGAGTTAGGATTATGGATTCATGTCCTAATTTCGAATAATAATCACAAGATTAATTGAATGATATTTCAGTTAGGGTTGTGGTTTCAATTAATTTAGGAGTAGAGTCGATTGAACTGCTTCTATTGAGATTGAATGAATGATCATGATAGAATCACTTTATGAGAATGATGATGATTCAAATAGCTTGGGTTGGTGAATTGGATTGATGTTGGCTAATCTGTTTTACTTTACTCCTTGAAAATCTTGTTAATTTCTGTATTGTTCTTTAATTTTAGTTTGTGTTCTTGCATGTTTTACTTTACGCATACCAACTGTTCGACAAAAATCCCCCCTTATTATTACCAATGATTTGAAGCTAGAACCATATTGATCGTGTCTCTGAGTCGACCTAGGTTAGCTCTGTGCTACAGAATTAGCTTAGTAAAATTGTTTTTGATGCTTCTCGACAAAGCAATATCACCCCTCTTCTCTCTTCAACCAATTAATTCCCCCTCTATTCTGTTGCCTTTTTTGGCTTTTATTTGATGTTATTTTAAACCTAATAGACCTTGTGGCCCTTTTTTCTTTGTTTTTGCTCTATGTTGCTTTTTTTTTCTTTTTGTTATCTTCTTCTCTTTTATTTATTTATTTACTTCTCTTTTTTTTTTCTTTTTTTGGCTGTTTGATTTTTTTTTTTTATTTTTCTTTCATTTTGACTGTTATATTTATATTTTTCTATTTATGTATTTTTCTTCTTTTTTTCTTTTTTTTCATTTTCTTTATTTTCTCTCTGTTTTTATCATCATTTTTTTTACCTAGATAGAATTAGGGTATGACAGTGTATATCTTCAATAGTCATAAAAATCTAATTATAACCAGAATGGTCATCCATAAAAATGAGAACACCTTGTTTAGCAGCAACATCTACTAACATGTCAACTATGGGCATAATATACTCATCTTTAGGGGTTGTCATGTTGAGATCCCTATAGTGCATGCTCATACTTGCCCATTCTTCTTTATTATTGGAAAATATTTGATAGCCACTTTGTATATCTAGTTGTTCTAATGATGCTAGCTCCCAACATTCTCTCAATCTTTCCCTTGATATACGACAAAAGTTATGGATTAAGCCAACTTGGAGGTTGTTGATGTGGTTTAGCTCCTTGTTTGATTGGTAGCCTATGCTCCTCTAAATCTCTTGACAGCCCTGGCATCTCATGATAGTCCCATGCAAAACAATCTTTGTATCTGGTGATAAGCTCAATAAGTTTATTCTTATCATTTTCGGCTAGCAAACCACTTACTTATTCTTGGCTTGTCATTTATCCCTAAGTTAACCTCTTCCAAAGGATCTTGTGCTTCAAAACTCTGAGACCTCTTTTTGATAGGTGATACTCCTTCTTTTTGTGATATACTTACCTTTGAGCATCTACCATGGCCAATTCGGCCACCGTATACTCAGTCACGAATGATGTTAGCCAATCCAACAAGTCCTTCAACGCTTTATTTTGTTTGTCCATCTACAAACACAATTGATGGGCGTGCTTCGGATTGGAAATTTATGATGAACCCCTTCTTGGTTAGGTTGTAGGCTTTCCAAGTTCCTTCCTCATAATTGTCAAGAACTTGAACAAGATCCAAATAAGGGGAATAAAATAGGGCTTCTGCCATTCTTAAATCAACCAAAAAATGGTCATCCATAAGCTAAAATAATACTTAGTTTTCTTCAAAGAACATTAGTTGTTGATCTAAAGTAAAAGGTACATATTGGCTTAAATGAATCTAGTCTCTCCCGAACAACACATAATAAGTTGGCTTGGCATCAACATTGAAGAATACATAATACATGATTTTGGGTCCAACCATGATTTTGACTACCAAAACTCCTAATGCTAAAGTGGCTCCTGAAAGTTAGAATGCACGTTCCATGACGTTCATGGAACGTGTTCATGAGGGTGAAAAACAAAATTTTCTATTTTGCTCTTCGATGCGGAACTCGTAACTCCTTACGGTTCTCATGAAACTTGTTTGGAATCTACTCGCTAAAACGCTAGGGTTTTAGAAATACCTTTTTGATCGCTTGAAAGGCTTCAAAAGGATGATGTCCTCCAATGGTGATCCACACAACTGTACCTTAAATGCTTGAGAGAACTCCTGCTTTTTCTTGATCCTCCTTCACTTGGTTGCTTGCTAGGCAATGTTAAGGTGGAGGCTTCAAGTGTTTAGTTTAATTCTCAAGACAAAAGATGGTGTCTTGAGGTTAGGTTGCAACAATGGAGGAGAGAAGATGATAAAATATAAAGTAAAAAAAAGAATTTTGGTTCTTGAAAGAGCATTAGCACATAACATAATACTAGAGTGCTATTTATGAACTAAGACATCATCATGCTTGCATTCCAACTGATCCGCCCACGACATCAACTAAGACATCATCATGCTTGCATTCCATGAGGTCCCTACCTTGTATCTCTATACAAGTAAAAGATGTTGTACTAGTCCTTTTTGAGATCACCAATGCCCTTTCTTGGTGATTCAAGACTAGGAACTCATTTTAGGTAATAGACATTTAGTGTCCTCGAGTCCTCACGATGATGATCCCTATCATTGATCCTCAAGAAAACACCTGTTCCATTCTTAGGGCCTTTATCTTTAAATGCATATTACTATAAAATATAGGCGAGACATAAATATGATAAAGATAAAATTTGCTTAGATTTATCAATCATGAAATACTAAATAGCAAAAGGTGTTCATCTAATGAAACAAATTATCTCTAGGACACCTACATACTAATAGCTCCTCCAGTAAAACTGGTGATCTTCATATTTGTAGGAGTTAGTTCCTCTTGCCTTCATCCTAACTTCTTCTATCAGTTTGTTCAAAGGCATGATATTCAAAATGGCTCCTCCATCCATAAATACTCTCGACAAGGTTTTGCCATTTATCTAGGCTTTAACATATAAAGACTTCAAGTGTTTGGTCCTTTTGAGTGTAGGATGATCAAAAGTGATGGAAATTTGCTTATCAACCTTTGATTCTCCCATAGTGGCCTATTTAGTTTCTTCTGAACAAACATCTCCATCTAAAATTTCGTTTTGACTCGAACTAGCCCAAAACTCCTTAGGTATCACGGTTATAGCATCAATCTCAACACCTAACAAATCATTATCATTCAGCCATGCCTCTAGTAAGGAGTCCTCTATTTACTTCAACTCCTGTTCAACTGGCTCTTCTAAGCCACACTTTTCATCCCTTTTTATCTTTTAGAGTCTGGTCTATTTTCTCACATCCCTCCTCATCTTGGCTTGCATCTATCATTTTGGCTGGAGAATGGTTGGTTGAATATGCCAAAATGACTAATTTTCTATTGTAGCTGGTGGATGCTTGCTGAAAGCCTGGTCCAATGCAAGGGACATTAACATGCATCACATGAACAAGCTTATTATTAGGAATTTTATACCATGGCAAGCGTACCGTTGTATTGTTGTAAGTTTCAAATTTATAAAAGATCATCTCCACAGGGATTTGGGTTTACGTCGATTGGTTTAATTTAACAGTTTAGTAGTTATGTACAGATAAGAAAGAACGAAGATTCATTTGTTGTTGTTTGCGGAAAATGTAAAATAAAGATAACGGAAAATAAGTAAATGATTACGAGAAATGAAATAAATAAACGGATACAAGTCAAGTGAATGTAGGATTGGGTTTCATCTTGCTTATCCCTTTAATTGATTTTACCTATGCATTTTCTATTCTTGTTGACGCATACGTTTAGGTAAACTTAACTCGATTCCTCGCAATTAAGCCCTATGGATATTTTACTAAATATCGATTCCTCGCATACTTAATTAAATACCCAAGTATTAAGATCATATTCACGTGTTTAATGCGATCGAAACATTATGCTCTATTCCTAGCAACGTAACGTAACGAGTAATTTCATTCAGTTCAAACCCTAAGATTACTTTCCAGTCTCACTTAGGAATTTAAGTTCGTGACCCTAGTGATCAAGTAGAATCAAGCATTAAGCGTAGAATGAAATTACCAACAAGAAATAGAATGATGCATGAATAATTAAAATAGCATAGGGATAAGAAGAGTACACCCAATCCTTAGAGAAGCTTAAGTGAACATGAGCAGAACCTCCTCGAGAGATTGACCGATTAAGCACATCATCGACCCTCACTTCGACAGAATCTCCTTACAAAATTTACTCACTCTCACTTCCCTAAGTTCTACACTCACTTAGGACTAAGAAAACAAGAAAATGGAGCAAAAGGGAGCAAGCTGGTGCTCTTAGGAGAGAAAGGAGTGAAGAAGATGTTCCTTGGCTTCAATTTTCGTCCCCTATTTATAGGATTCAGCCTGCTGCTTGGCTTGGTCGCCTGGACGCCCAATTTGAACTAAATCCACTCGCCTGGGCGAGCTAAGGTCGGCTCCTTGGGACTTGATGTGGCCTGGGCGACCAAAATGAACTAGAATTGGTGGCCTGGGCGAGCTAATTGACTTAGTGCTGAAGAATCCTTTGGGCTTTGTGGTTTTTGGGCCTTGAATGTTGTTTGAAGCCTTTTCTTTTACTTGTTTTACTCCATGCTCTTCCTTCCGCAATCTTGCTTCTTCCGCAACTTCACATCCTAGCAAAATTAAATCA
The DNA here is from genome assembly GCA_007407185.1 of Glycine tomentella. Classification (NCBI taxonomy): domain Eukaryota; kingdom Viridiplantae; phylum Streptophyta; class Magnoliopsida; order Fabales; family Fabaceae; genus Glycine; species Glycine tomentella. The sequence goes on along the minus strand of PYAF01002843.1, from coordinate 38,430 downwards.
AATACTTAGATGAAATTACTTCGAAACATAAAAGCAAGACTTACCTTCACATCATCATCATTTAACTAGGTTTCTAGGGTTATCTTTGACTATATCTATTTAAATGACGGATAAGTGCCATATTTGAATCCTATTTTCTACTGAAATGTGGCACTTATCACTTATGAGAAAAGATTTAGTTATTGACATAACTAAACTAAAGTTTGAAAAGGACAAACTATGCGATGCTTGTCAAAATGGGAAACAAATCAAGATTTCTTTTCAAAATAAAAATGTTGTTTCTACCTCAAGACCCCTTGAATTGCTTCATATGGATTTGTTTGGTCTTTCTATAACTATGAGCTTAGAAGGTAATTTCTATGGGCTTGTTATTGTTGATGACCACTCAAGTTCACATGGACTTTATTGCTTTCAGAAAATTAGCCAAACTTGTTCAAAATGAAAAGGGAAGCAAAATTATCTCAATAAGAAGTGATCATGGTGGTGAATTCCAAAATGAATATTTTGAAAAATTCTGTGAAGAAAATAGAATCAATCACAATTTTTCAGCTCCAAGAACACCTAAGCAAAATGGTGTTGTGGAGAGGAAAAATAGATATCTTGAAGAAGGTGCTAGAACTCTTTTTAATGAGACAAATTTGCCTAAACATTTTTGGGTTGATGTTGTAAGTACAATTTGCTACACTTTGAATAAATTGCTAATGAGGCCTATTTTGAAGAAAACTCCTTATGAACTATACAAAGGTAGAAAACCAAACATATTTCACTTAAGAGCATTTGACTGCAAGTGTTTTGTGTTAAACAATGGTAAAGAATCTCTTGGTAAATTTGATGCTAAAGTTGATGAAGCCATCTTCCTTGGATATTTATTACAAAGTAAAGAATATATAGTTTTTAATAAAAGAACTTTATGCATAGAACAATTAATTCATGTTATTTGTGATGAATCTAACTCCTCTAAAGAGGAAAAGAAGTGTGAAAATGATGCAAGACCTCTAGAAGAGTTTATACAACTCAATGGATCAAATGAGAATGAAAAGGAAGAGCCAATTGCAGAAATAAAACAATCAACACCTATTCAAGAGCCAAAATGTAACGCCTCCTTTTACTTTCTCGTGCTTGATTGATTTTAGATGAAATCTCGTGTCCACTTTGTATTAGAATTATCTTAGTTATAAATTTCATCAAAATTTCTTTCTGCTTTGCTTGCAAATTCTATTAGTCATTTATATCATGAACGAATTCCCTCTCCACGGTTTAATTATAATACAATCCATCAATAAATTAGAATATAATACAGTCCATATTACAGGCCCATTAATAAACAGTCCACATACATCTCATAAGCCACAAAATAAAAATTACAACATCTTTGTTACATCTTTAACTCAACTTCCATGCACATCTTCAATTCATCATCCATGCTCAGCTACTACTGTTCATCTGCTCGCCCAAATAAATTGGGGTCATCACAGGTGTCAACCACAGACACAAAATAGGGTAAGTTTATGACAAACACAGTTTGAATAAAACATACATAAAAGAATATACACAAATGGTTATAATAATATTTATAAAATAACAAACACGCATAATTCTCCCACAAATTAAATCACATCATCTATGCAGCACACAGATTAAATCATATCATCTATACAATACATAAATATGCATCAAACTCATTAACAGATACTCATTCCACATACTCATCATGTGATGCATGTAATGCATGCTCATCTTCTTTATATGATGCATGATTCTCTCAATATCTCATCATTAAATGGCCATAGTCAAGATAGCCCCACTTTCTCTTGTGGCCCAGAACTTATCTAATCAGTCAGGGTAGGTCGGTGTTGCAATAGGAAGGTCACCTCCATCCATGTGATCATCATGGTGGTGTGGTCCTCACCGCCACAACTACCCCCCAGCTCAGAACTCCCTTTTGTCTGGACGCATGGACTCAGTCAAGCTATCTGACAAACCTCCTCTTGAGGTAACGCGGCTTAACCCCCGCAGGGCATATGCATATGAAACATGAAACTCATCATCATGTAATATCAAGGCCCATGTCAGTGGCCTACCAGAATTTATCCGATCAGTCAGGGTACCCCTGTTGTTTTCTAGGTTCTCACTTACACGAACACTTTCATGCTTAGTGATTCCGTACTGCAAGAGCACCCCCTAGCTCAGGAATAGCTCATCTGAACACACGGGTTTCATTCTGATAACCAACTGACATACAACTTTTTATGATACCCATGAGATGGTTTCATTTACAACAACTCATTTCATCTCATCGCATCTTTTCTCATCACTTTTCAACATCAACATAATACACAACTCAACTCATTTCTTATGCATCACAATTCATACAACACTCAAAGTTCATCAAGATTCACGAATCATCAAACAACACATGAACTCTATAAGATTTGATAGAAACACTCAACAACACATGTGTACAACCATTTCTTTCAACATCACAACACTTAAACCATCTTTGTCTCTTTGAATCATTTTATCAAACACA
>PYAF01002843.1:5684-31240 GCA_007407185.1 Glycine tomentella | reverse complement strand
GCTAGGGTTTGTGTTAAATGGTTTGGATTTAGGGTATAGGGTTTAAGGACAAGTTATTTGCTGCATTTGTTTGCCAAGTTGTTGAGAGCAGTTTGTGGGGATTAAAGGGTTACTCTGAGGACTATGAGCATGAGCTGATGAAGAAGGTGAATGGGAGAAAGACATGATCAGACGTTTTCTTTCTTGTTGTGTTTTGCTTTTTCTCAATGCAGACTGAAGAGTGAAGAGTGTGATTGGTGTTGTGTATATGATGATGGACTTGCACAAGTGGAAACAATTAATGAAAAACTCATTTTAATCCGTGACTTTATTCGACTCCCCAGGTCAGTCAAGTCCCTAATTCCTCGATAACAGGGTCGTGTGATTTTTTCTTGTTGTGTTTTGCTTCTTATCTATGTATATGATGATGGACTTGGCACAAGTCGAAACAATGTACGTCGAGGTTCATGCTTTTAGGATTTAGGGGGTTCAGGTTAATGGTTAATGATTTAGTGTTGATGTTGGTTAGGTTGATAGGGCAGGCATAGTAGTCCTTGCCATATCGTGAGTTCATTCCGCATGAGCCATGACCACAAGGGAACTATATGTTCCTATTAGAGGGAATAGTTGAATCTTTTCTAGGTGAGAAAGGTTTGGTTTTGGGGCATTTGGCAGGACAGCACTAACACCACCGTCCTCACTGATCACAGTTGTAACAAGTGCTTTGCTGCATTCGTTTTGCCAAGTTGTTGAAAGCAGTTTGCGGGGATTAAAGGGTTACTCTGAGGACTATGATCATGAGCTGATGAAGAAGGTGAAGCAGTTTACCAAGTTGAAAACAAAATCATGAAACCAACCGTACCCCAACCCTAGCCCAAACGTCACATACCATGCCCACCAAACCCTAAACCATTAACAGCAAACCATGGTCACATGACCATGAAACCTAACCCTACCCCAACCCTGGCCCAAACGTCACGTCTCATGCCCACCAAACACTAAACCCTTAACCACAAACTATCGTCACATGACCATACCCTAAACACAACCTAACCATGCCCAGCAAACCCTAATCCCTCAAACGCGAACAGAATCACCACTTGAACTCATGCTTCTCGTCACTCAAAACAACTTCAAAAATCTCTGAAAAACCAAAAAACACCAAAATGGTTGGCAGTTTAGCAGAGACAGAGAACACTGGAAGCCAAGATATGAAGGAACTGCGGAGCGGGGGGGCCTTATTTACCAAATTGGGGCAGCTGTAACATGCCTAATTCAGGCATGTTACGCTGCCCCATTTTGGTAAATAATTTTGAAAGCGCCCCTTATCGGTAAGTATTTATTAAAAAAATACTATTTTGGTTCTTTTGCCTGACAACATAATTGGTGAAGTCACTGAGGGAGTATCTACTTGATCTTCACTAAGAAATCTCTGCTGTAACATGGCTTTTGTTTCTCAAATTGAACCTAAGAACATTAACCAAGCTTTACTTGATGAGCATTGGATGCTTTCCATGCATGATGAACTTAATCAGTTCATGAGAAATGAAGTTTGGAAACTTGTTCCTAGATCTTCTTCTCAAAAGCCTATTGGTACCAAGTGGGATTTTAGGAACAAACTTGATGAAAGTGGTATAATAGTCAGAAACAAAGCTAGATTGGTTGCAAAAGGTTACAACCAAGAGGAAGGCATTGTCTATGAGGAAACCTATGCTCTGGTAACAAGTCATTGGGTTACTAATTACATGTGCATGCTTAATGGATTTTAAACTATTTCAAATGGATGTTAAAAGTGCTTTTCTTAATGGATATATTGAGGAGGAAATCTATCTTGATCAACCTCTAGGATTTGTTGATTTCAAATATCGAAATCATGTTTTTAAACTTAAGAAATCTCTTTATGGATTAAAGCAAGCACCTAGATCTTGGTATGAAAGATTGAGCAACTTCTTGCTTAGTCAATCTTTTACAAGAGGTCAAGTAGACAAAACCCTGTTTATCAAGAAGCGTGGCAATGATATCTTGTTGGTTAAAGTATATGTTGGTGATATAATATTTGGTTCAACTAATCATTCTATGTGCAAAGAATTTTATATCTCTATGCAAAATGAGTTTGAAATGTCTATGATGGGAGAATTGACATTCTTTCTTGGACTTCAAGTGAAGCAAATGAAAAATGAAACATTTCTCAGCCAATCAAAATACTACCTTGAAGTGATCAAGAAATGTGACATGGACAAAAGAAAAGATGTTGCTTTGCCAATGACTATCTTAACCTATCTTGATTCAGATGAAAAGGGCAAGAAGGTTAATGAACCAAAATATAGAGGAATGATAAGATCTCTACTATACTTGACAACAAGTAAACCAGATATAATGTTGAATGTGTGCTTGTGTGCTAGATATCAAACTAATCCTTAGGAGTCACACCTTACTGCTGTTAAGAGAATCATTAAATACCTCCAATCAACCATAAAAGTTGGTCTTTGTATCCAAAAGGTGCATCACTGAACTTAATTGGCTATTCAAATTTTGATTTTGCAGGATGCAAACTTGATAGGAAAAGCATCAATTGAACATGTCACTTGTTGGGAAGATCATTAATTTCATGGCATTGCAAGAAGCAATCATGTGTTGCTCTCTCAACAGCAAAAGCAGAATACATAGCAGCTGGAAGTTGTCGTGCACAAAGTTTGTGACTTAAACAACAAATCAAAGATTTTGGTGTGGAGTTGAAAGAAATTCCCTTGTTGTGTGACAACACAAGTGCAATAAACCTATCAAGGAATCCAGTCATGCACTCAAGGACAAAACACATTGAGATCAGACATCACTTCCTCAGAGATCATATTCAAAAGGGTAATCTGAAAATTGAGTATATTGATACAAAAAATCAATTGGCTGATATTTTTACCAAAACATTATCTAGAGATAGATTCTATGATCTTAGGAACATGCTAGGAATTATTGATGAATCAAATATATGATAGCATGCCTTTGATTTGTTTGACTACATGATATGCAATTTAATTTGACCATGCATCACAAATGAATAAAATTCGAATTTTGTTGATGAAACACTGTTTATTCTACATAATTCTCTATTGTAATCAATTACTACATGTATTAATCGATTATTTGTGGTTTAAAAGTTTTTTATGACAAAATTTCACTGGAGTAATCGAGTACCATGCTTATGTAATCGATTGATTACCTGTCACTTGAAGTGTTTTTTCAAAATAAAATTTAACTGGAGTAATTGATTACACTGCGAATTAATCGATTACAGTGTATTTTCAGTGTTTTCCAAATAAACATTTCACTGGAGTAATAGATTACATAAGGAAATTAATCGATTACCTGTTGTATGTATGTCATCTAGAAACAAAAAACATCTAGAGTAATCGATTACCCTTTGCAGAAAGCTTTTTCTAAAACAAATTTTCACTGGAGTAATAGATTATTATGCTGAAGTAATCGATTATCTATGGTGTTTTTGCTTTCTTTATTCAGTTGTTATGTTTTTTTGCTATGTTTTTGTTATGTTTCTTTTGTATTGCCCTCTTGATTAATGAATAAATTTTTTCTGTTCTTGCTTATCTTTTGATCATCAAGATTAATTTTTGTCTTTGATAAACCAAAAGGGGGAGTAAAGGTCTTAAAGAACATGAACATATTGAATAAGGTCTTAAGGAAAATTAAACAAAGCTATAGAGGGATATACATGTGCTCTTTATCTTAACCAATGTAAAATTACATAAGATAGGGGAGCATATAAATGTAAAATGTTTATGCAAAGCATGCTTAACATTTGTCTTGGCAAGAAGTTGATTTCATTTTCAGATTTCAAGTATTAGCTCCTGGAAATCAACTCCTTTAAAAGAACTTCAAGGTTCAACATGTTCAATTGATATTTGGCATGATCCAAGCCAAAAAGGGGGAGATTTTTAGATACAATGGAGCATAGAGGTGGATCAAGATACATGCTGAAGATGTATGAGTGTTTTAGCTTTGTATATGTCATTCAATTGAAGGCATTGGAAATTGCTTGATGTAGGAGAGAATCATCCTATGATCCTTGCATTGCATAAACACTCATTTACTTGCATTCATAATTTTACAAAAGTACATGGTTTGTGAAAAAGGTTTAAGATTTCAATAATTGCATCAAAGTCAAGATTTAATGATTTAAGTTTTTGGAAAAACCTTTTTGAACTATGTTAATCGATTACCACACATTTGTAATCTGTTACCTAAGCTTTGAAGGACAAAATAATCGATTACTCAAACACAAAACATGACTTGTCCGTGATAATCGATTACCCTCTATATGTAATCGATTACTTAGTTCATCAGAAAAAATACAGAACATGATTTGTGTGTAATAATTGATTACCATTTATATGTAATCGATTACTTAGTTCATTTTTGAAAAAAGTATCCATGTAGTAACCGATTACAGGTCGAAATAATCGATTACTTTGTTCATATATCCTTTCCAGAAAACTGAAGAACATTTTAATCAATTAAGTTTTTTTTAATCGATTACAAATGAAAATTTAATCGATTACTTGGGAGATTTAATCAATTACAATCAGTTATAGAAGTTTGTTATAAATAGCTAGTGAGTTTTATGAAACTAACAACACAATACTCTACAAAATTTTCAAAGTTTTCATAAGCCTTCTGAAAGTGAGAAAGGATATTTTGAGTTCTAAAGTTCTTGTCCCACATATTCAAATCTTCATGTTGTATTGAAGTATTTTTTGGACAAGATTTCAAAGAAGCTTTTGGAGAGGAAGTTCTGAAACTTGTTTTTCATTTCAACTCTGATTGGTAAATCATATTCATTGGATCATCAGGTTGTCTCTCTCCATTAACTTTGGTTGTAAATTCATTTTTAGAATTTTGGTTGTTTGTAACTATTACAAGGGTTTTTAAAGCTTTTTCTAGAGTGGGTTTCTCTGGAGGGAAAGAATAGAGAAGGGTTCTCTATGTCTTGATCGCTAGGAGTCTAATAGGGTTTTAGATTTCTGTTCTTTATCTAGGTTTGATAAAGGGTGGTTATTGTAAAGGTTGTAAGAACTAAAATTTGTGAATAGTAAAACTCTAATCTAGTTTTGATTAGAAGAAACTGGATGTAGCTTCTTATGTTGAGCGGCGAACCAGTATAAGTTCTTGTGTTGATTACTTTCGTTTAATCTCTTCAAGTTATCTTAATTTGTAGTTCTTGATGAATTCTTTATTACTCAACAAGTAGTGTTTTTGGTAATTGTCTTCTTGTACTGAGTGATTTGATTGATTGAAGCATTCTTGGTTTATTAGTGATAAAGATCCTTTAACTCTGATTTTCTAAAGATTTTAAAAAGGCCAAGTTTAAACCAATTCACCCCCTCTTTGTTATTGTGTGTATTCTCATTGTTTTCATTCTATAGTTTAGAATTGTTTTAATCGATTACTCTATGTGGTAATCTATTGAAATGAGTTATCAGTGCTATTTTTAAGTTCTAGTCAGGTTGTAATCAATGAAATAGGTTTGTAATCGATTAATTCAAGCCCTAACACTATTTTGTTTACTTGAGCTTTATTGTAATTGATTATAATGAGTTTAATCAATTACAATGGACAAACCTTGGTTATAGAGTCCGACTTTGGAAAACTAGCCTTCAAAATAGTTATAGCCTTGGATGTTAGATAATTAATGGCGTTGGTTTCACTTAAAAATATTGTATCTAACTCCATAAATGATCAAATTAGTGATCAAAGGTCGAGTTGTCGGTAATAAGAAAAGTTTCATATAGCTTGTAATTTTAGGCATAATATGCTTCCAAACTATGTCTTTGGCTAAACATAAAACTTGGAGATAATCTTCTTAGCTTTCAAATGGGATAAAAACCAACTTAATTGAGTTAGCGTATCTTTACTTATCATGTTTATTAAATATGAATGTCATACATGCGTAATTGAAAATGAAGGAGATAGTAACCCAAAAATCATGAGATGTTTTGATAACCTTAAACATGAAGCGAAAAGTTGTTATAATGATATAGTGATGCATAATTATATGATTTGATTTGTCTATGATCTTGTTGTTGAGGATATTACATTGATGATGAGATAATTATGTTAATTTATGAATGTCTCGAGTTATGTTGGTTGATTTCTTGATGATTATATGAGATGATGTTGTTTAATTAGTAAAGTTGACTTTATATTGAGATCATGAGATTCACATTCATATGAGTTTTGGTGAGTTGTTTGCAAGAATTCAAGGTGTTGTAATGTTTTGCTTTGCTTAAGAACTATATGTGAGTTCATGAGTGTGTTGAACATATGAATGGTGAATCTATGATATTATAACCTCTTATGGTGTTGAGACTGGCAGATGATTTGTGATATCGTATGATTATTGGGGATGATAATCTTTTTTTGAGAATCATTCGTATATGTGAAAATGAGTTAGCTATATCCCTTGGGATGATTTTTTTGTCAAAAAATGGTATACTTGGGAGGGTGAGTTCCATGCCAGAACTCTGCCTCACTAAAGTAACCCAAGGGTCTTGCCTGGTGGGGTATCTTTCTTAGTACCACCCCTACATTTTAACTCTGAATGACATGTCAGAGTGTTGAGAACTACTTCCTAAGAAGATTACTGATCCTATTTGTGTATATGGGATGAATTGTTGTTGATGGTGAAACTTGGATACTTGAGACTAACCATGAGTAAGATGGTGGGTTGGATGTGTCATACATAAAATCATCAAGGAATCTAAGTGTAGTTGTTGTTGTGAGTAGGCACATAAGTTGGGGGTGCTAGGAATGCCCTCAACCTAGCTAGTGCAAGAGGTTGTCGTGGTGGTTAATGCTAAATGAGCCTATAAAATGGATGGATGGGAGAATCCCTAGATAAGTTAAGGTCTTTGCAAGCTTTATCGAGGTAAATCACTACCCACGCTCATTCATTTTGGATAAAACCACACTTCTTCCATGTGGTTAAATCGAGTTTCCCCAAATGGTCAGATCATAGAGTGTGACTAGGTTAAGGGATGTACTTGGGTTAAACCCTCAAAGGTGAAATCTCCATGGAGTCAAGTCTAGCTTTTGTGGATAAATCATGTTGATGATGATTAATTGACTAATGATGATAGTGGTGTATGATGATTGAATCTTCATATGATGATTGGTGAACTGATGAATGTTATGATTGAAAATACAATGAACACACTTCAAATAACCAAGAAGGGGGTGAATTGGTTAAAACAGTCTTTTAAAACTTTTCTTTAAAACAATTTGCGGAATTAAAACTTGGATCGTCTCACTCAATCACCCTTTATCAAAATCAGAATTTTCTTGCAATCTAGATTCACCTTACCGATTCTTTCCTTTGTTTGGGCTACTGGCCATCCGCCGGAAGTTTCGGGTTTAATACCGATATTTTAGCAATAGAATGCATGTAATTTCCAAAATGCTTCTTGTTGATTATATATTGATTTTCAAATACAAGCAATGAAAGAAACATAGATAAAGAACACAAGACACAACATTATATACTGGTTCACCTCACAAACTTGGAGCCTACATCCAATGTCTTTCAACCAACACTAGGTTAGAGTTTTCACTAAATCAAATTATTCTTTTACAAGCAATACAAGTGATTATCTCTATCAATCCTAGATAAAGATATTGAATTCTAAAACACTATTAGAATACAAATCACAAAGATTCTGAGAACCCTACTCAAATCTTTCCTTCTCGAGAACCCTACTCAAGAAAGCTTAAAAGAACCAAAATGATTTACACCACAAAATTCTAAAACAGAAATGTAAAAGAATGAGTTCAAGAAATACACAACCTGTGATCCTTAACAGATGATTGAACGAATGTATGAATTTACCAATCAATCAGGTTGAATGAATGTCAATGCATAGACTAATCTTTCTTGAATCTCTTTTTCTCACAAACACATCATTTCCAAAGCCAATAACTCTTTGATCTTCTCACAAGACGTGCCTTTGTAAGTAAAATCAGTTTCTTGATCTTTTGAATGCACTTAGAACTTTTGATAAGACTCCATCTCAAAAGTATACTTGTTCTAAAAAATGTTCTGATATTTCTAAGAGTGCAGACCCATAAAGCCTTTAAATAGAAAACTGATTTAACAGACATTAATTGATTAGTTCGTTAAGGTAACGATTATTTTAACATATGTAATCAATTAATTTAATCAGATAATCGATTAATATGTTCTTGAGCTTTTCTGGAAAACTTTCATGAACAACTTATTCGATTAATACGTGATGTAATCGATTAACACAGACAACTGATTTACGAAAACAAGTTGTAGTAATCGATTACATGATATTGGTCATCGATTAAATCAGATAAGCTAAAATAGAAACAAGCCTTTGTAATCGATTACGCCTTACTTGTAATCGATTAAAACAGACACTCATTATATGTAAAATGAACTTAGGAATCGATTATGATTTGTCTGTAATCAATTAAAGCAATCAGACATATTTTGAAATAACACTTGGTAATCGATTACAGAAGAGTGGTAAACGATTAAAGTGTTCATCATGGCTTTTCCAAAAATTAACTCACATATGTAATCGATTACATAAGACTGTTAATCAATTAACATAGTACAAAATCTTATTTTTCCAAAAACATAAGCCATGTGATTTTCTTTGCAAATGCAAGCATTTAATCCTATATACTACATATGAATGCATGTAAATGAATTATGTAAATGCAGTGCAAGGATCACTAGGCAATATACTTGAACCACTTAGACAAATTACAAATGACATCAAAATAATTGGGCATGTAAAAAGCTAAAACTTCAAGCCAAATACTTTAGCCTTTATTTGATAAACTTGCAGCTCCTACTTCCAACTCCCCCTATATCTAACAATGATATGCTTTGTTATGTAATTTTTAAGACTTATGTTTTATGTATGATTTCTACATATTATGTTATATATGTGATAATGGTAGATCATGCTTTAATTGTCAAGTTTTATCTCATTTTAGTATGCTTGCTTTTGGTAAGCTTACCCTTGGGTTTTTGTACGTGTGGTTCGTGCCTATGATGATCTTGTATCTGACATAAATAAAGAGCAAATGGATAAGAAGTGACCCCGTGTCTTTGAAGACTTTGTAGATATTCATATATGGATGTGAAGACGCATTATCTATTTTTGTTTCCTCTTTTTGCTTATGTATAGTGTTGACAAACTTTTAGAGTTTATGTAGTTTATCCTTATGGTGTGATTTATGTTTATATGCATGTACTAAGGAGATTTGAGTTACTATGATGTTGTATATATATCACATGTTGTTTTATTTTCTTGTTATGTGTTTTAGCCTTTGGCCTTTGAGACCTGAAAATTTTACAAATACTTACATAAATAAATTAATTGAAGAGTTTAAAATGAATTAAAATAAAGTCTTCCACTTAAGATAATTCATAATTCCATGTAATGGCGGTGGGTCGTTACACTACATATCACAACGTCAACATGTGTTTTCTTTTATTTGTGAGCTAAAGGTGCCCACAAAGGTTATCTACTTTGTGTGAAGGGATTTGAAGTATAGGCTTCCAACAAGGGACAATCTTGAGAAGATAGGTATTATTGTGGAGGATCAAAATTTGGTGTGCCTACTTTGTTGTATTGAAATTGTAACTTGTTCACACATATTATTCATGTGCCCACAAGTCTATTTGTGTACTGTCTAGGATTCACAAAATACATGTGACAAGTGATGTGACATTCCAATACACACGTCTGTCCTTAATGTCATCCCTGGCACAGGAGCACAAACATCTTGCCCATAACAACCAGGCTGCTAGGTCAAACAAATTATCTCTAATACCTCATTATTTGAATATTAATAATAATGTTGCAACCTCTTATCAAGTGGCAAGTACTCAATTATCTATAAGCTACAATTATCTACTAGCTATTATCTACAAGCTACTAATTATCTGTTAGGGTTGTTACAACACTGTAACATCACCAAAAAATAAGGACCCGAATCTCCATCTCACTCTATAAGTACCAGGTTCTATATCACCCTTTTCATCTCTCATTCTCACCTAACTGACAAACTTACTTGATGTAACACCCCGTGTGCACCCGCCGTATTAACATTATTACAATATCAGAATAATGCAGCAAGCATGGAAAAAGAAACAATAAAAGAAGCCTGAATCCAATATAAATACACATTATATACATATATGGTGAATCTCTGTCCTTTACAAGATACATAGTTCACAAAACTATACAAATTTTCCCTAGATATCAAAATACAGACAAAATAAACAAAATGTGAGCTAACAAGCTCAGTCTTCTAAGCCTAGGGTTCTCTACCACCCTATCCCAGCTCAGGCCTTTTGCCTTGGGATCTCTCAGTGACTTCTGTCTCAATTCCTGCAACATGAGCCCCAAACAGGGGTGAGATAATCATCCCAGTAAACTCAGGGTTCTCAGAGGTTTCCCTCCCCCTAGTTCACTCTCCAGCACATAAATATATATATATATATATATACATATAATATAGCATAACAGAAATCAAATCATGTAAAACTACATCATACAATTAGCCTTCATGGCTCACAAGAACATCTGCATGCACATGGCCACCCCAAACATGCATAAGCAACAATACACAGTGCCTGAGAGAGATCATCCACCGAGTGGGTACATTCTCTCAGGACTTTCATCTGAGTTCCTGAATAGGATCATCCACCGAGTGGGTACATCTACTCAAGACTCACTCAATCTATGCCTGAATAGGATCATCCACCAAGTGGGTACATCTACTCAGGACTTGCTGCCCAATACCTGAATAGGATCATCCACCGAGTAGGTACATCTACTCAGGATTTACATCGACGCCTATGGATTATCCCGAGGGAGATCATCCACCAAGTGGGAACATTCCCAAAGGGTCCATAGTTCCTCATACTACTGGCCAGAAGATTCTTATACAATCACATCACAATCATCTCATAACAGAATCCATACGAGCATACACTATACTAGTGTAATCAACACCATCATCATAATCAACAACATACAATATCTCAGTGTAAACAATACACATATACCCTATTTCAGGATCTGGCTGGCACTCAATTGCCAACAACCATCAAGCCATATCATCAACATTCAATACATATTCAGTATCATAACATCATCAGCATACAAATACATCAAACATCACCCACTTTGGGTGTGGTGAACACAAACAGGGGAAACAATCCCCCAAGAACACTGAGCTTACCTGGTCGTAGCTCAGAAACAACTCTCCTAGTCTCGTGGTGACCTCCACCAGTGCTATGCGTCTCGCGCCCTACAATAGGCATGAAATAAACAATCAGAAACGGTGTTCAACCGTTTATACGGAAGGAAACACCAATCCTCTCATAAACAGTTCATGTCCTCTAACTTAAGGTTTATCTTAGCCCAGCTTCTACTAGGCCATCCATTGGCCCTCAATGGTCTGCCTCAGTCTAACTAAGGCCTCAGAGTTCCTTTTAAAACTCTGTACAACTTAATTCAAAGCTTTATAAATATCAAGGACCAACAATTGTCCAACTCAGCCAAAGCAAAAATATTAACATGCTTTCACCGTTTATTTGGCCTTATGAACAACTTTTGTAAAGGTACTTAAGTTCATACAAACCCTAGTACCTCCCTTTCACACACTCTTCTTCCTCTCAGAGCCAAATTCAAACTTCATCACAATTCCAGTTTCAAGGTTCCATATCTCTCAGAATAACCTCCTGATTATTCTTTTCTGAAGAACCTAAGCCTAATTCTAACCCTATAGTCAATTGATTACTATTCACCCAATCTTCCATTCCAAGAATTAAACGTTCAGGACGTGAGTTTCTTACCTTAATTCAGTCAAGGAAGGCTGGAGAAGTCTTTCTCCTAGCTTTGGTGTCCTTGCACCAACTTCTTTTCCTCTCCAAAGCTCAGCTCTCTCTCTCAAGAAGCTCAAGGAATGGGGTTTCTCTCCAAACTAGGCTGAAATTGGCTCCTAAATGGTTCAATTCAAGATTAAAGGTGATTAAGAGGTGTTTTATGGGTTTATGATGAAGGTTTGAAGCTCTTAGGGTGCATCAATGGCTGCCTAGGCTTAAGGAAGAAGAGGAACAATGTTTTTCCTCTGAAAAATCGCGAAATGGCCTTTTATAGGTGGCCTGACCGACATGCCGCACTCTTGGCGCCACTTTGGCGCTCCTGGCGCCAGTTTCCAGCATTTATGGCACTCTTGGCGCTACTTTGGCGCTGATGGCGCCAAAATCCAGTGTATCTGGCACCCTTGGCGCCACTTTGGCGCTCCTGGCGCCAATTTCCAGCATCTGTGGCGCTCCTGGTGCCACTTTGGTGCTGATGGCGCCAGAAATCGCGAAAAATAGCCTTCTGCTACAGTGCCACGCTCGGAGCTCCAAGCTACAGTAACTTTTTTTTTTTTAGCCATGGTTATTATACTTGAGCTTTGAAGTTTTTGTTTTGCAGGTCCCCTTTCTTGTCCTCCTAATAGAGGGAACTCATAGTCCGACGAGTGAGATTGTGGAACTCATCTTGGCCACATCCACAGTAATGTGGATCAGGTCCCAATTTTGGTGAGTACATTTGGCATCCACCGTGGGACCATGATAAAACTTACCTCGCGGCCTCTCTTTTGAGTGTTGCTGCAATTAGTCATTTCACTTGGTGGTTGGTGGAAATTATGACCACTAATTAGAAGACACTTGTAACATCTGGCCACTTGCAGGATAAACGACTGTCGCTACACACCAACACAAGACTTTTCAGTGTGCTTTGTCCTCACTCACACACTTCCTGAGAAACTTCCCAGGAGGTAACCCATTCCAAGATTGCTCCAAGTCAAGCATGCTTAACTGTGGAGTGCTTATGTTGTGGGCTACCGAAAAGTAGATGCACCTTGTTGGTATAGGTAGTACCTATTAAATCCTTTTAAGTTATCCTCAACTGTATAGTCCCTCACCTGCACAGCCCCTGGATCCCTCTCATTCGGATGTGTATTCGATTCATCCATGTACCCCTCCCACTGGAAGCCTGCCAGGAGCTGCTCCTTGTCCGTGCCTCACTACATCGGTGATCACTCACCGCCCTCGTCAGCGCCAGGGATGTTACATGCCTACTAGCTTCCGCCTGGTTCGTCCTCGAACCACACCGTACTGGTAGAGAGGCCTTGCTCTGATACCACTTGTAATGTCCGGCCACTTGCAGGATCAACGACTGTCCCTACACACCAACAGAAGACTTTTCAGTGTGCTTTGTCCTCACTCACACACTTCCTGAGAAACTTCCCAGGAGGTCACCCATCCCAAGATTGCTCCAAGTCAAGCATGCTTAACTGTGGAGTGCTTATGTTGTGGGCTACCGAAAAGTAGATGCACCTTGTTGGTATAGGTAGTACCTATTAAATCCTTTTAAGTGATCCTCAACTATACAGTCTCATACCTGCACAGCCTCTGGATCCCTCTCGTTCAGGTGTGTATTCGATTCATTCATGTACCCCTTCCGCTGGAAGCCTGCCAAGAGCCGCTCCTTGTTCGTGCCTCACTGCACCTGCGATCACTCCCCGCCCTCGTCAGCGCCTGGGATGTTACAACACTCTTTTGAGCAATATTTCTATTCAAGTTGTTTACATTGGTGGGATTCCGACTACTTAGCTCTCATCCATAGCTTCAACTTGCAATATATTTGAGGAAGTTGTAAGAAGGGCACAAAGATTATGGATCAATTATCCAAAAGACACGTTTCACGAGATTCATAATTTTCTAACTCTTCCTGACCTTAAATGACTTGTATGTGTAAAACAATTGGGTGACCTTTTTTGAAAATTCACATTATATATCAATCACTTTAGTCGGTTTATGTATTGAATTTGATGGTTTATCATTTCTATATCCTATGTATAGAAATAGATATGATTCGGATCGCTTCTTATAAGGTTTGGAACTGACTTGGTCGGTTTGGTGGCATTTATGTATTGGTGGGAACATTTATGACAAGGAGGGTATGTTATAGTGGTGTTTTTCTTCTCTATTTGATTGGGAAAGGGTCTTTGGAAACTGATACAATGTGGACCTTGTTAACTATGGGTTACCTCTCATTTATCTATTCTTTTGCTTTTTAATGATTTGTAACTGGTTGGAGACTTGGAGGGAGAATATTTCTTTTGTATTATATTTGTTATTGCAACATCTTGTATTTTTATGGGGACTACCTATACCCTAATCAATATATTATCTTTGATTTTTCGATCAAAGGAAACATAGACACACCCTTTATTATGGTACTCACCTTTGACTATTGGGGATGTCCTATAGTTGGCCCTATGGAAGAATTGTAATTTTATCATAAATAAATGAGCATGCGTAGTTGCTTATCTCAATAAGGCTTATAATGACCTTAACCTCTAGAGGAGTGTGCTCACCCATCTATTCTACAGGCCCAATTTGCCATAGCACACACAACTTCATCAATCCAATAACTAATTGATGGCCCATTAAGCACCCTTAACTTACATGTCTACTCATATGCAATGACAACCATGCAGTATATATGTATGGCACATCATTTCAATTTATAAATTTCAACATACATCACTTTTGTAAACATTCACCAAATTTTACTGCAATTAAAAACACCATGATGTAAGTTCACAATTTTAATATTCATCTGATTTAAGAGCCAATCTAGTAGTTCAACAAGTATAGTAAGGAATTCCCACCAATAATTCTTACAATCACGACACAATTATTCATATTTTCTTTTGAATTTTATACCTTTAAATAACTCAAAAAAATTAAATCAATTTCACAAATAACATATGTGACATTAAGGAAAAGGAAACACTCATCATTTATGACTTTGAAAAACCTTTTTAACAAAGAAAAAGAAAAGTAGAGCTTGTCATTATGCTCATCTAAATCCAATTCTCATATATATTTAGTTTCTATTTCTAAATTGATAAAATATCTCAATATTTTTTTTTTCAGAAAAAAAAAGAAACACTCACTAGTTATTGCTTAATGGTCTTACGTAACATACGAATCACGATTAAGAGGACACGTCTCATGTTGGTACATGACATGACACTTTCACCAACCATGATTACGGCTTCATTCTAGTCAGGAATGTCAAGTAACGCCCGTGAGTCCCCCAAACTAAACAAAAATGGCCTTAGTTGGATTATCAAAACTCAACATTCCCCGGGTATGTTCCTTTGAACCATTCAAACCATCCTCCAGTATATCTACTATATGTCACCCACCTTTCTTCTAACAACTCCTCACTCATCTTTCATAATGAGAATAGATGTTAGAGGATGTTTTTCCACTGAGTATAGGACCACACCCCCAACTCCTGAGATAACTGTCTCTCTAACTCTAACACACCTTCACCACCTACATTCTTCCTTTCTTTTTCCTTCTTCCTCGTAATGCATCTTGATCCACATGGAACTATCGATCATGTAACCTTCTCTGTCGTGCACACACACAAATATGAATCTTAATAATGGCAAGAGATATGAATCTTAATCTTTTCAGGGTGGAATCTGACTCGATTCTTGTTGTGCAAATGATAACTGGCACTCTTGCTCCCCCTCACTACTTATGTAGCATCATTAGAGATGTCAAATCCTCCATGGTTGATCATAATTGGACGATTTCTATCTCTCATATCTTTAGAGAAGCTACCAGAGCAGCTAACTTCATGGCGAGGCTTGGTCACCAGAGTTCTTCAGACACATGTTTCTCACATTGACAATCCTAAGCTTTGCATGTTTACACTTGTCATGTGTTAGACATGTTAATATATATATATATATATATATATATATATCATGTTTAAAAAAAAATATTAACCAAAATCCTAAAGTCTTTGTCAAGGATCAACATGTCAATGGTCGTTTACACCTACCACGTGTACGATATACTAATGGCTAGATTTTTTGCACAGAAAAGTATCTAGACTTGTCTTTCCCCTGCTTCAGCAACTTGCTTCCATATCTTTCTATTCGATACAGGGGAATGCTTCCAATCTTTTATGAGAAGTGAGAAATGCTACCGTACCCCGGACTCCTAAATTATGGGGTTTTGGTGCAGCTGAATTTTATAACATCTATTTTTTTTTCTGCCTATTATTTATCTCCATATTTAAAAAAAAAAAAAAAACTCAACGAGTTTACTCATTGGATTATTTTTAACGAATGTAATTATATATATATATGTTAAAAAAAGCATTGGCTTTATTCTTTTTGGACGATAAATCATAAGCCTTGATTATGAAGTTGGTCTTTTTTTGTTATATTATGAAATTAAATTTATAACGTGGTTTAATTATTTCAAAACTGGCAAATAGTTTTGACCATCGAAGCTTCAGCTTTCATCCGCTTAATAAATGTTAGAGTTTAATTAATAAAAGCTATAGAATTTATAAATTGGATAGAAAATTAAAAACTTAATTGTAAAAAAAATAAACACCAAATTGTATTATTTGATTCGTAACTTTTATTATTTAATTTATGATATAGCAAATAATAAAGACACTGTTAGAGACAAAGAGGTTTGGATTCTATATATCCTATACCATTACGCACGTCCCTGATAAAATTCTCGTCAGACCCATAAAAAAGACCTGGAAGCAATTCTGGATAGCCTCAGCTTGAGGCGCATCTTCTCCCCAAAAGCGCGAAACTAAACACACTGTATGATCGTCTACAGTCACGAGTCACGACAAAATTTTATTTCGTGGTGAAAGAAACAAGAAAAAACTAGAAAACTGTGACAGAATGATACCGAAGACTAGTCTTCCTTTGGCGTCAACATGTTTGGCATCATTTACATGTACCGTGTGTGTATATAGGGCCAGTGGGGGATACTCTGTCATCTCTTCTGAGAATCTTCACCTCCTCTAGTAACTCTTAATTAGCCTTCATCAAGGCCTCATTCATCTCTCTATTAGCAGCCATCTCACGCTGCATATCCTCCTGAATCTGCCTATTTGCAGCTATCTCATGCTGCATGGTTGCCAGTGCAGCCGCCACTGGATTAAGCTGGGCATTGGTCGCCCTACTGTTATTTCTGGATCTCACCATGACACTACACATGTATATCAAACAGTGAGTTGATCAGGCCCACATGTAATGATCATGTCAAACTGAAACAACAGTCAAAAGCAACACTCAAACACCATACATAATGCTTCCATCAGGAAACCGCTTTGGTACCATAAAATGCAACACTCCGTAGGCCTCCGGTGTATTAACATTTATAATATCAGAATCGCGCTTAAAGCTTTATTTAAAAAACTGGCGGAAGCAAATCGAACCGTATTTCTTGATGACATTATGTATGGAGCATATAAAACACATCACCACACAATCATCATGTAACATAAACAAGCCCCTGCTGATCCAGTAAACATAAGCTTAAACATAGGCAGATAAACCAGAATATCTCATAGATATAATTAGGAGAAACGTCATATCCATATCATAAACAAGTTTTATACATATATATATATATATACATCATCATCTAACACTAACCTTGTCTCTACAAAGGAATGAGCCGACACCGGCCTTGGTCTCAAAGACCACTTGCTCACATGAGGGTATACAAAACTATACAAAGCATATACAAATATATCATGTGTGTACACACACACACCTCTTCCCTCTACAGGGGATAAAACAAGCACCCAAGCAAAATGAGCCTCCCAGCTCTCTCTCTGCTGCCACACAGCTGAGCGGACCAAGTCTCTACTGGGGCCTCCTGCCCTGAGACTGCTCCTCTCTGCCAGAAGAGTCACCTGTAATCACATAAACCCCACACGTGGTGAGATATACATCTCAGTAAGCTCAGGGTCCTTGGAGGCATCTCCTCCACCCTGTCTCACTTTCCATGACACAAACATAGGGCATCACAATCATACAGGCCTCCCGGCCCTCATAACAATATGAGAAAACCATCTCGCTCTATGTACGGTGTATCATCATCAACGCCAACCTCAGTGTGAGACCGGAACTCACACCCGTGCCATCCCATCGGGAGCTACCCCTTACGCATGGACGCACGTATATGGCACCTCCGAGAATAGGCACTCAACCGCGACGGGATACACCTATCTCTTGGTCTTAAGGGATCATCATCACCCACGAGCAAACCAAATTAGGAGGTGCGCTCTCCTCCTAGGGAGGTCCATATCTATCTTACTGGCTAGAAGATCTATCAACAGGTATCATACATGTTCAAGCATAGATGCGGCATACATATCATTATGAGGATGCAACAACAAACAATGAATGCATCATGAATGCAACCATCACTCCCTCGGAGTGTGGTGGAGCACACAAGTGGGAAACATCCCCAAGGGACCAGGAACTTACCTTGCAAAGCCGAGCTCTGCAGTTCTCTCCCTGCTCTGTGACCTACGCCATTGACACCCTCGATGTCACGCCCTAAACAAGGCACATAACACAGATCACAACCGATTCAAGCATACCATGAATCAACACATCAAACGGCCCCCTAACTTAAGGTTCATCATAGCCCATCGCACACTAGGCCTCTCACAGACCCTTAGAGGTCTATCACAGCTTAATCAGGGCATTAGAGTCACAACAGACTCAATACAAGCCAAACACAATGAGCTCAAATCTCTCAACAGCCCAATTACTCAGAATACACACAGGGCTTGAACGGTCCACATCACACACAAAACACTGCTCATATGGCCTCTCAGGCACATCAAAAACCATCAACAAGGCTCTTGCATGTCTCAATATCATCATGTGACTCAACACAAGCCACATATGCATAATCATAGAGCCAAAACCAAAGTTCACCAAACTAACATCTGAGAGCTAATCCTTTATCACTAAACTGTTCTAAACACACTTTTCTATATGGCTCATGGCTAATTCTAGCCCCAGCTCAAGTAGGTCACTATTCATCCAATACCCCAATTCATAAATCAACCGGAGAAACTCGAGTTTCTTACCTCAATGGCGACAAGAAAGGCTCGTGGACAGCTTCCCCTAGCTCGGGTGTCCAAGAATTGACGTTGTTCCTCACCGAACTCGAGTTCAATGGATTTCCCTTGAGAAAGAAACTCTCTGATTAAGGGGTTTTCAAGAGAAACTAATGAAGGATTATGGCTCACAACTGGCTTTCCTCATGATTAAAGGTTAAAGGAAGTGATTTGGGTGAACTAAGGTGAAGAAAAGAAGCTTGGAGCTCTAACAATGGAGGTGGGCGTTCAGAGGAAGAAGAAGAAAGGAAATTGGGTCCTAAATTCATAAAATGCCCCTTTTATACTGGGTCTGACCGACCTGCCGCGCCGATCGCGCCAACCTCCAGAGACAATGGCGCCACCCGCGCTACTCCCGCGCCAACCGCGCCAACCTCCAGAACCGTGGCGCTACCCGCGCCAATCCGGCGCCACTCGCGCCAACAGCCAGAGAGCACGACGCTGATCGCGTGAACCGGGCGCCACTCGTGCTAGTTTCCAGTGGGCATAGCGCTGATCGCGCCATTCTGGCACTACCAGCACCACACCTCTGCACTGGTTTCTGCAGAAAACCCTGGGCTATCCGCGCAGAAACTTGCGCCGTCCGTGCCAGGACTCAGGGTCATTATAGTTGTCATGTCTATCTTAGGCTCATTCACTTCAATCTCAGTGTTATCATCAATGTTATCATTTGTCTCTTTTGTTTTTGTGTTGAATCCTTCATTTTGTCTTGAATCTTCAGGTGGTGCATATGCTGCAAAACCAGTAGCAATAGTACCCTTAAAGAGAAATTCCATCTCAGGTAAGAATTTGAGGCCTTGCTCTCTAAACTTTGCCCCTTCAGGATCCTCCTATAAAATCAAAAAAATAAGAATGATCATATATATTTGGCACATAAATTAAAATATTATTGAAATGTGTACGAATTATATGACCTAAACACTTGGTCTTCAGTTTAATAAGCAAGAGCAGCATTAAATAGTAAATAACTTCCGTAAAACAATGTAACTCATCAATCTTCCCCAAACGAAGAAATTTATCTAGATCACATATACCCGCTGAAAAATATAAGCATATTGTCATGAAGAAACCAAACTACTTAAAATGATGCCAAGTCAAAAACAAAGCTCTCTAAGCTTAACTCAAAAGGTTACCAAACCAAATACTAGCAAGTGGGCAGTGGCATAGTTACTCAAAAGGTTAACATGTGGGGTACAGAGAGATGAGAAAATGAGTGTGTGTGTGTGTGTGTGTGTGTGTGTGTGCTTAGGCTCTACTCTAGCATATCATGAGAATTGAGATTTTTAAAGGTTCTGTTTAGAATATAGGGACAGCACATGGACTCCTGTTTGAAATAGTAATATCATCATTTTAATTATTTTAGAATAATTATTTTAAAAGTTAAAAAACTTACCTATCATATTTATTAGGTTGTAATTGGATGCTTGTATAAAACTTTTTAAATTATTAGTATATAGCTTTTTTCTCTTTAATATTAATATTGTTTTCTTTGAATATATTAAAGATCATGAACGCCTATTTATGTCCACGTTTTAATTTTATTATTGTTTTAAACTGGCATTGTTAATCAGATTGGATCACTAAAAAAATTAGAAAATAAAGAAGTCCAAAAAATCCCAATTGAAACTAGCTAAAAAAATACAAATAATTTGACATGTATTTGAGTATTAGGGGAAGCAAAAGAATGAGTCAGTAGTAATGTGCAACAGTGACTTTAATCCATTTCAATGAATGTTGGTCCTTCTAATAAGCTAGCCTCACTAGCCTCAGGCACAAGCAAGGTCTTTGAGAGCTGTGAAGAAAGAACAAAAATTATCAAAGCTTCAGGTTATTACTTGAATATGATTGATTCTTGGAAGACAACAAACCAAACCTTCAGGTTATTTTCTGCACCTTTTGGAGACTGCAAGATTGTTCAAAATAGCTCTCTAGTCAACTTTATAAATTTTGTTGTTCTTTTTTCAGTTTGTTTACAATTTTTTTATTAGATCATTGCTTGGCAACCCCATCTAGTTTTGTGCTTTACCACTTTCTTTTATTGTTTGGATGAATATGTTTTATTTGAAGCCTTAAAGGATTATTGGTGGTACAAATTCTTCTCAAGATTTAGAAAAAATGTTTCTTGAATTACAACTTTCTTATCGTGCCATTCCATCTTATGCATATAAGATTCTGTAAGGAGTAATGTTGTAGGCTCTGATAACAGCACCCATTGCCTAGCAGGTTAGAAATCCATATAATACATTTTGTTGGCTTAATAATTCTACAAGTTTTTGAGAGCAGTTAGTGCAACAGTATGCATCAAAGTCACATGTAAGAGATTAGATTACATATTTCATTCAAAAAAACTTAATAGTTAAAATATATGGAGAAAGCTTTATGCATCAAAGTTATCTTTGTGACTAATCTAAATCCTGGACTAAAGTTTACAGAATTTGAATCAGTAGATATGCTTCATTTTTTTATCAGTGGGAATAAAAGAGAAAACCAAAAGCAGAAAAAGCAAAGAACCTCTAACAAAAAATATGGCTATAACATCTGCAGCTAAAAGAGGTTGTAGCCCAGGTGGAAACTGGACTAAGTAATACAAGCACTGATTTCTTACATTATGAAAGAAAAAGGGAAAAACAAGAATTGAAACAATACAACACTTGGAACAGTTTTGTATTGGCATTTCTTCGTTCAGAATTGAATATGGCATTCTTACTTCCTGCCACTTCTGCGATTTATGTTTATATTGACTATGACACAGTATTGTATCCATTTAATTAATAATTTTGAGATTGAAGCATAAATGTGTAGCCGCGTTAAATTTTTTAAGAAAAAACTTTATTACAACAATACTTGATTCTAATAAAATTATTTTTTGCAAATTATATATGTAATTTTTATAAAAATAAAATAAAATAAAATAATTATGCCACTTCTTAAACTCACATAATCTATGTGTGTGGTTGTAATTCTTTTATATATAAAAAAAAAAACCAGACCAACAAGAGTAAAGAGCAGTGAAGGATATTTTAACCAGGTCAGCACTCGTCCAGTGTCCAAGCTAAACAGATCACATAATCTATGTGTGCACAATTATTATACAATTCAACAGTTGACATACTTTAGTTATAATTATACCATTTTTCCATCTATTCCTAATAGTCCAAGGAACAACCACGGAATTAGAAGAAAAGGCTTGAACAACAAGCATAGATTCACACTCCAGCCAGGAACTATGCCTTCCCTTTTTTAAAACAATATCTACAGCTAACATGGCTCCGATTAATTTAGCGAAAAAAGCATGCTTAACACATAGGTTTGCTGAGAAACAACCCATGATTGTTGCACTATTGTCCCTAAAGATCCCGCACAACCAGATAAGATAAAAGATCTTTTGAAGGCCCCATCAGTAGTGCACTTTATCCAACTAGGAGGGGAGGTATTCCAAATCACTTCTTTGACTAAGATAGGCTGCCTAGGGTGACCAGAAACAGAAAAATGATTTAGAATGGAAAATTTTAAAATTTTGTTATAAGAATTGGTCTTAACAAATTCATGATCATAGACTGCTTTATAAAACCTTGATCAAAACCTTCAATTAATTGATTATACTAATACTTTTTTTTCTTCATTAGGCCATTTGACAACCAAGAGTGGTTTATATCGCTTTGGAGTTGTTCTCCTAGAGCTCCTCAAAGGAAAGAAGTCTGTGACAAGAAAAGACCCACCAGAGAGCAGGATTTGTTGGAATGGGCAAGGCAATTGTTGAAGGATTCCCATAAACTAGAAAGAATAATGGACAAGACTTGAGGATCTATTGTAGGGTGTTTATGTTTATCTCTGCAGAATTAGTTTTTTCATTTCCTTTTTCCACTATCAGATGCCAGTGCATAAAATTTGTAACATGACTCAAACATGTTTTGATAATTTGCTTTGATGCATAACTATATTTTGGTTTTTAAAGAAAAAAGAGAGTCAAAATGTAGCAGATTTAAGCTTCACACATGTTTACAGTTTACACAACAAGAAGCACAAGGTGATCTTTATGATCAAATGACAAGAATAAAATGAAAATATCAAGTCTTCATACATGATAAAAAAAATTACATAAGATGTTTTCCAAATGACCAAACATAAGCATAAAAAAATATTCTCGGTATTACAGCCAGAATATTGGCACTATTGAAAGGAAGCTTCCAATTCTGTTTATTGTTACATTTGATAAGGTCAAAGTTGTTTTAGAATATTTAAATTTAAATTCTTGTTATGCAGATTATAGGTAGTTTAATTGATAGGTTGTTCCTACTATTTTGGTAGGCTATTTTGTATATTTGGAGTAGTTTGTTAAATATCTTTTGTATATATATATATATATTCCTTATTCACGAGGAAGAATATCAATTGAAAGGAATTCAGTCTTTAACAGGCACAACATATGCAGTTCACAAAGTAACAAATGCATGGATTTTTAGATATTTAATAAAGCCAAGCATAAGCATATTGGGAAGGTGAGGTAGTACCAGTGTGGAAGCATGAGTAGAATACGTGACTTAACAAATCAACAATGACTATCTTGATGCACCATTTACGGAAAAAGCAGACCAATCATTTGGTTCTATTGAATTTGAATCTTATCATTTTCTTTCTCTCTTGCTTTTTTCAATGAAAATTTATCATTTTCACATTGACTAGCCTCTAAGACATTTTAGTTTGTCACTACTCTCTACAACTCATCAGTTTGGCTAGACCCCTAACCTAACCCATGGTGACATGCAGTTTAAGTTTAACATGACTGTTTACACTAAAGATGGGCTGCAAACATTTCTAATCATTAAGTGAAAGCCAAGCATAAGCAACAAGAATATTAGTTTAATAGTACACACCTGAATTTTGGCTTCCCACCATTCATTACTAGCAACAATGGTTTTCTTTTGTCCATCCCAGCCAAGACCAGTGTCCTTCCCAATAAGCTTAGCCCATAATGGCCATTCCTTTTTTAAAGAATCCCACCTATTTCTGAATTGCTTCACCTATTTCTGAATTGCTTATATTCATATGTCAAATTTGTTGCCTTATCGAACTTTTCTGCAATATTTGCCCAACCAAGCATAGTGAAGTGGCTGTGAGGTTTGTTTCCAGCATTCACCTCTTCTATGCACACTCTCAACAGAATCTCAATCTTTTCACAGGCACTGCTAGAAAAACACCTTTTCTACATCGGTTATTTTAGACATTTAACATCAGTTCTGACCCAATGTTGAATCAGGCGACGTTGAAAGTGTTGAAGTTAACATCGGTTCTCAAAACCGATGTTAACAAAAGCAAAGAACATCGGTTTTCCATGAATAGCCGATGTGGACAGGTGATCAATGAAAACGTTGAAAAGCGTAAAAGATGGTACGACAACATCGGTTTCGATGCAGAACCGATGTTAAAAACGGAAGCAACATTGGTTTTTTGTAAAAACTGATGTTGATTATGGATACTAACATTGGTTTTCACATGGAAACCGATGTTGTTGTGATGTAACAACATCAGTTTTGGAAAGAAAATCGATGTTGTTACATTAAAAACAACATGGGTTTTCTTTCCAAAACTGATGTTGTTTCATCACAACATCGGTTTTCATGTGAAAACCGATGTTAGTATCCATAATCAACATCGGTTATTGTAAGAAAACCGATGTTGATGTATATGTTAACATCGGTTTTTGTTACAACCGATGTTATTTATTTTAATTTTTTTAAAATATTTTTTCTGTTTTTTTAATTTTAGCAGTTCTTCAACCTGAAAATTAAAAAATTCAGATCCAGCCAATTCACAATTTATAATATTCCAATAACAAATCCAATGTAATTATTGTAAATCTACATAAAAGAATATGCTAAGCATTAATATATACAATTGTTTTGAAAATCCAATAAACCACCTAATCTACTAATAATACATCTTCTCTAATTTTAAGAAAAAATTTCGCCCATTGGAGTCTTATCGCCTTCAAAGTGTCAGCTTCCAATGGTCTTTGATCATTGAAAAACCGCATGACATAAGAAAACATGTAATAAGTACAAAACAAAAACAAGTAAATAAAAATAATTTGTTTTCACTTAGACAACTAATTACCATGTCCCAGCTATATGTGAAGCCTCCTTGGACTATTGTCTGCATCCAATGCATGACAAAATACCCACACTCAGTGCTTCCTGTTTGCTTATTACACTAAGTTGAAAAACACAGTCAAAGTTAAATGGCAATTACCGTAAATATTAATAAAAATTAATTCAATACTTAAACCATGATTTATGAAAAGACTTACTTTAAGTGCAATCCATTTAGTTGTAGCCTTTGATTTATTTGCTGGAGAGTCATCCACTCCCTTCAAAGCACTGTTTAAGACAAAGTTGTATGCATAGTGTACAAGTTACCTTTCAACTATAGAAATAACGTAAATGTGTTAGAAATTAGAACCTACCTGTTAATAATTCCTTTAAG
>PYAF01002842.1:749878-764040 GCA_007407185.1 Glycine tomentella | reverse complement strand
AGGAACCCCTCAGATTGCTTTTTAAGAGCCTCTCGATAACACTAACCATATATTATTACAAATGGAGAGATGCTACTAGTATTTAGTGTCACTAATTATTAATTAACATGGATCTTGTAATTGTAATAGGACTATTCCAAAAACATTGCATTAAACTCACAACACTTTATGGTAATCATCACAAACAACCCAGCTCCTACTCCAATGCCAATTCCAATACCAATACCTCCATCTCCAGCACCAGATCCATTTCCTACACCACCACCTGCACCAAAGCCTCCACCATGACCAGAGCCACCACCTATTCCACCACCACCACCGCCTCGGTCACCTCCTCCTCCCCCTCCTCCACCCCCCGCACCACATCCGGCACCAAAGCCTCCACCATGACCTGAACCTGAACCTCCACCCCCTCCTCCTCCACACACACCACCTCCTACACCACCACCCGCACCAAATCCTTCTCCATGGCCTGAACCTCCACCAAAACCACTGCCACCACCACCTCCTCCACCTCCACCTGCTCCACCACCCATGCCTCCACAAACACCGCCACCAGCTCCAAAGCCTCCACCAACACCAACACCACCGCCGGAACCTTTACCAGCACCAGCCCCAACCCCAACTCCTACTCCAATGCCAATTCCAATACCAATACCTCCACCTCCACCACGACCACCTCCTCCATTTCCTACACCACCACCTGCACCAATGCCTCCACCATGACCAGACCCACCACCGCCTCCGCCCCCTCCTCCACCGAATCCTCCACCTCCCACACCACCTCCGGCACCAAAGCCACCACCATGACCTGAACCTCCACCTATTCCTCCACCTCCACCACCACCCCCTCCTCCTCCACCAACACCACCTCCTACACCACCACCCGCTCCAAATCCTCCTCCATGGCCTGAACCTCCACCCAAACCACCGCAACCACCACCACCTCCTCCTCCTCCTCCACCTCCACCTGCTCCATCACCTATGCCTCCACCAACACGGCCACCAGCTCCAAAGCCTCCACCATGTCCGGAGCCACCACCCAATCCACCTCCACCGCCTCCTCCCCCGCCACCACCACCACTACCACCGCCAATGCCTCCTCCAAATCCACCACCTACACCGCCTCCAGCACCAAAACCTCCACCATGACCTGCCCCACCTCCAACACCACCACCAAAGCCTCCACCTCCGCCTACTCCGCCGCCAGGACGGCCCAACCCACCTCCACAACGTGGTCCACGTCCAGATGTACACATTAGAACAATGCACATTAGAACAACACTCACACAAACCCATTTCCTATGGAAATTAGTAACCACACCCATAATTGCCTAACCAATACTAATGTACACTAGTTAGATACTGCTCTTGCAGAATGGCGAGTGTGGTTTATATAGGCTTTGCCACTAGTAGACTCAAGCCCTAATCTAGGTAAAAGATATTGGAAAAAATCTAAGTATACTGATCCTTAGCCAATAAGTAATAAAATAATCAACTTTCTTTTTTATTTTCTGAATAAAAAAGTATTTGCAGTGTTTTGACCAGTTGGCTCTTTTTGTTTAAACCCTAACCTTCTTCTTCACTTTTGACACACCTCCATCGTGACGCATAATTTTTATTACTTTTTCTATAGACAATTTAAAACAAATAAAATAAAATTCAATTAAAAAAAATTATTAATAATCAAAATGAAATCACAATTTTAATATATCAGAAACTAAAAAATAAAAACAACATTTTTTTATTAAAGATGATAACAAAATATAATTATTTATGAAAAGAATTTAAACATATTTAAGGCACGAATCTATAATCTATTACCAAGGTAAGAAAATATGATTTAAAAGAGTAACAATTATTATTGGAAAAAAAAATAGAGTAACAGTTAATAAAAAAAAGATATGATCACTGATCATAAACCAATTTTCGAGAATTAATGTATATGTAACAAGACTGGCTACCCCAGTTTCTCGATCGTGCAAAGTCAGCGGGAGTTCATGTTTTATGATTACCCTCCTAACTATAAGGGTACGGTGTTTTCGATAATTTTAGATAATGTTAAATAACATGAACAACAACAAAGCAATATAGCTTAGATCTCCAGTCAATAAGCATAAGCCAATAATAAGCTAGCTGGATCAGTACTTTTGATCTATCCAACTTTTTAAAATTGAGTCTCAAATAGAAGAAAAATAATAATTTAGGGAGCACTTGTTATAAAGTTAAGTAAAATTAATTTTAAATTGTTGACTGTAAATGAGATATATACCTAAAAAAATTCTTTAAAACAGTTTATCAATTTGTTTTACTATAAAACACATATACTATAGGCTATAGCAAAAAAATTATATAAAATAAACCCACACCTATACACATGTACCGTTATTCTGGGTGTATCATGTTAGGTCTGTACGTAATTACCTAAACACAAAAACCCATATACTATCGCATCACTATTTCATCTATATAAGTTAGATTTTTGGTTAAACTCCCGGATTAATTTGTGAGAGTCATGCACATTTGTGACGCAATCTCATGCAAGGTGGTGGATCTTTGCTTAGCTTTCAGCAGAACAAGATGGTCCCTAACAAGATTTTCTCACGCGCGCGCAGTGCTTTTCTCACTTTTTTTGATTCCCAAATCACACAATAATAGTGTTAAAAAAAAAAAAAGTGGTGGGAGGTGTAAAATGGGTCTATCTCTCTGTAGTATTTTTTTTCTTTCTTTCTTTTACTTGTTGACATAAATTTAGAGTATTAAGAGACCACAAAAGTATCTACACATATAAAGCATGTCTTTTGTAACTCCTGGTTTAATAGAGTTTTGTCATTTTAATTCAACTGTAACCTCATTAATTAAGAAAGTATGTGACACTCAAAAAAGAGTTAAAACAAAAGGAAAAAAACTGTATTATTTCAACAATCACATACTCTTTTTAATATCGGAATTCAAAGGGTTCTGCTCAATGGCCTGCAACTGACTCCTAAAGAAGATTGCCTTCCAAGAGGCGATCATATTCCATAAGGAACCCCTCAGATTGCTTTTTAAGAGCCTCTCGATAACACTAACCATATATTATTACAAATGGAGAGATGCTACTAGTATTTAGTGTCACTAATTATTAATTAACATGGATCTTGTAATTGTAATAGGACTATTCCAAAAACATTGCATTAAACTCACAACACTTTATGGTAATCATCACAAACAACCCAGCTCCTAAACAACCCAGCTCTCGATAACACTAACCCATATACTATCGCATCACTATTTCATCTAAGTTAGATTTTTGGTTAAACTCCCGGACGGATTAATTTGTGAGAGTCATGCACATTTGTCAAACATATGTGCGTGCGTTCAATTACAGAGTTTTTTTTTAAAAAAAATAAAAAATATTGTCATAGAAAGTTTGGTGGTATATATATAACTAAAATTTTAAAATATTTAAATAAATTTTTCTGTATTAACTCAATTAAGAGTATCAATTTGTTTAACAAAGATGTCTAGTTATATTCAACCAATTAAGATTTCTTACCAGTAACAAAACATATTTTTTGGTATTAAAAACCTCACTAATTTCAATGGATTGTTTTTAAAGTAAAATTTTGTGACCCTGCTTTAAATAAGAGGTATAAATATAAAACTCATTTAAAAATCTCACCGAAAACCATATATAAGACTTTTTAATTTGATGGCCCTTTCTTTATTTCTTCTTCGAGATGTCTTTGTTTCTTCCCAAATCCATCCCCCCTTTTCTCTATTTCTTCCTTGCTTTCTCTATTCAGATTGACTTCTCTCTCACTCTCCTCTCTTACTTTTGTGGATAAAATTGCGATTTTTTTTTCTATTTTAGGAAATTAAATCACAGGTATTTCATTTTCTGGAAGGTAATTAGTTACAATATATGGGAAACTAAACTCTACTAGTAAAAAATATATATACATAAAACTAAAATTCAAGACCAATATTTTTTTTTTCTATTCAATTATTTAATGTGTTTAATTTCCCCTTGTTTGCTCAAGGCCTCAAGCAAGATAGGTGCTTGAAGTTGTTTGCTTAAACTAATTATAATTATAATAATTATAACAAACCAACCCAATTGATCAAAAGTTAGATAGATCAAAAGTACTGATCCAGCTAGCTTATTATTTGCTTATGCTTATGGACTGGAGATCTAAGCTATTTGCTTATGCTTATTATTTTTCTTCCAAATTAGCACCCTGCATGTCCCTGCACGTTGAAGGAGATAAAATCAATTTCCATTGTAATTGTTTGTCTTATCTGTTTCTGTAGGAAATGTATTGTTCTTTAATTAGCAATATTGTGAATGACATGCTATGATGGCGATGAAGCTGAAATTGCTTTGAGGCTTTGCTATATAAATCTTTACCAGTTAAGCTAAATTTAATTTAAAGAATCTTTCTTGATAATGTGTGCATAAAATTATTGTTGAACACACACAATAAAAAAATAGTTATTGTTGGACTCGTGAAGCCTGATATTTAATTTCAAACTTGTCACAATGCCTATTTTCTTATGCAGGAAGAAATTAAATTAGGTCTAATAGAATAAAGAATTCAGCTTCCGGATCCCCCGTCCATTAGGGATGTATATTGAATTCTGGCCACAAACTAAAATTGGCTTACGTGATCATTGATAATTAATCTTGGAATCACACTAATAATTAAAAAATTGAAAGTGAAAAGTTTTTGTAGAATATATATACTGTAATATTAAACGAACCTCTACCATAATTTTTAATAAGATTTATATTTTTCAATTCCTTGTGACACTCGATCCTTGAAAATTTAAACCTCTAATTAATTCCAGATTACATCTAGCAAACCTTACTTATATGTCAACCACAATTTTAAAGGAGTTTCACGTAAACACCACCTCAGGCTCGAAATCACATGAACACAACAAAGCAAAACTTGAAGAACTAAAAAAATGTTAAATAATTTTAGATAATGTTAAATAACATGAAAAACAACAAAGCAAAACTTGAAGAACTTAAAAAATGTTAAATAATTTTAGATAATGTTAAATAACATGAACAACAACAAAGCAAAACTTTTGTTAGCTAATTTTAGCTAAAAAAATGTTAGAAAGTTTTAAACTAAAATCTCTTATTAAATTAAAATAATCTCACACCAAATTAACCAAACTAACTCACATGCTCGATAATACATGAGTTCGATCTTTACCATTAAATAACTTTTGTTAGCTTTATACTAACTATTTAGTACACAGAGCCTATGGCCTGAAGTAGCATAAAGTGCACTGACAGCTAAATTATTAGTAATATCATGATTTGAGAAGTAACTTTTCATTTGTAAGGCGGGAGAAAATTCCCATTATTTTAAAAGAAGTGGAGAACTCAGAAAAGGAAACTGAAAAATGATGTTTCTATCATAAAGTGTTGAATTCTTTACCAAAAACCTAGAATGAGATATTTCAACCTGGTGATCAACCTATTAAGACACCTGGCTTTCTCGTTATTGTCCATTTGAGCATATGATCGTTAAGAGTATGAGTCAACAGTGTAGCATATAAAATTTAGAAAAATATTCACTAGAGCACGTCTATATTAAAAACTAGTCAAATTATCGTTGAATGCTAATGTTGGTGTTGCCACTCCAACGTATTGGGCGTTCACAAATATATTCTCTCAAGTCTTAAGCCAATGAAATATTTGTATATTATTTTATTTGTGTGGGGGTTAGTGCTTCACTGTTAGCTGTTACCCAATAAAATATTTGTATATTATTTTATTTGTATATTAATTTAATTATTTCTTGTGCGTTAAAAGAATTTTTGTTCTCGCCTATCATGTGCGTAAAGTGAACATGCAAGTTAATAGCGTAAAGTGAATAAGGTTGAAATGGATCTGGTGCTGGAGATGGAGGTACTGGTATTGGAATTGGCATTGGAGTAGGAGCTGGGTTGTTTGTGATGATTACCATAGAGTGTGGTCGTGAGTTTATGCAAGGTTTTTGGAACGGTCCTATATGGTCGTGAGTTTATCACTGATCATAAACCAATTTTATTTATAAAATAAATAAATAATTAAATTCAGTAAATTGGAAATTACTTATTTAACTTCAATTTTTATTAATTTCAATATTAAGAAAAAAAATAAATGAGAAGATTCACCCGCCATCCAAAATATGGGAGCTAGGATTAAAGGCACCCGGGCCCGACGAATTTTAGACAATTGAAGTTAAATAAGTAATTTTAAATTTTGAAATTAATAAAATTGAATTAAAATACATCAACTATAATGATGTGAGTTTTTCTTACTTTAGTAGTCCCTATACAATTAATTAAGTTTCCATTTCATGTCCTTATCATGAGTAGTCCCTGTACAATTCCGGAATGGGACGGCACTTTCCCTTGCCTTCCCCACTATTTTGATTCCGTGTCACGTACACAACACAACAAGAAGTTATTATCTCTTTTATTTATTTCAATTTTACAAGCCCATTTAATATATTTTTTTCTATATAAAAAGAAGAAAGCACATTACCTACCATTGTGACGCAGCAGCTATAATAATAGGGTTCCTTTGCTTTGGTCTATCTCTCACTAGGCAAGAAAGAAGATGGTTATCCACTTGGTGTAATGGTGGATTGAGATTAATTAATATAGTAATGAAAAATAAACAAGAAAAAAAGAGGCACAAAAAGAGAATTAAAGTTTCTATTTTTCCTCCTTCTATGGCATGCTGTTGCAGTGCCAAACAGGAAACACCATTAACGACTTTGCTAGCTGTTTTGATCCGTGACAGTGGATACTTTTGTTTCACTCATTAACACGAGGAAAATCTACCACATGAAATGTGCTTGAACTTTCGTGTAGGCGTGTAAAGCATAATTAATGATTGTTACAGGCACGGGCGGATCTATCTTGGGGTGAGGGTGGGCCAATACACCCCTTCATTTTAATAAAATCATTAATATCTATCCAAAAATATTATATTTTGTATCTCCTAATTTTATATTTTGCACTCCTTAATTTTATATTTTGCACTCTCTTATCCGTTCACATGTAAGAGTAAGTAAATATACCATCTTATTTTAATAAAGTGAACTTATTTATCTTAAAATTTTATATTTTGTATCTTTTATATTCGTGTTTGAATCCAACTATCTCATATGATAATAATAATTATTAATTTTTTATTTTTTTAAATAAATTATCCCCATTGATCCAAGGTATATTAAATCCCCAAAACTATTAGCATGGTCCACACAAGGCAACAGGTATATTAAATCTAATAAATTCAACTTACTTAAAGAGTAGATTCATAAAACAATTCACTATGTTAGAAATAGTTTAAAAGGAAAAGAAAGAAAGAAAGAAAAAATACTAAACAGAGATAGACCCACTTATAACAAAATGGGTACACCTGACACCACTTTTTTCTAACTCTATTATACTGTGAATGTGTGATGTTGTTATATATGATTAAAAGTCTTTTTGATTTTACCCCATTATTATAATATTATTCTTTCTCTTGAAAATAAGGTATTAATTATTATTATGACAAAAATTTTAGGTCTATCATTGTTAATCAAGTACTTATGCCAAGGAATTATTTTTACATATTAAAAATATTAAATATAAATTCTTTTATTAAATAAATTGTTAACAGACACTTGAACCAAAGAACCGTACCCTTCCAAGATACACGGCATTGCACGAACTCCTCATTAGGAATGTCCACCACATTACATGGCACAAATCCTGTGAGGTTCTCATTGTTCTTCTCCACATTCACCTTTGAACTATGAACTAGTTGATCCATATTTCATGTTCCATCGTACGAATATAGATCAAGAGGGAGAATGAATGAAATACGTACGAATATGGTTTCAAAGAGTAACAGTTATTATTGGGAAAAAAATTTAATCATTTGCTTCTACATATTATGGAAACCATAATATGTACTAATTATGGAAAAAATAATGAAGTAACATATATAAGAAAAAAATGTTAGGTATTAAAAAAAAGTAATAAATTGAAAATGAGATATATTACGGATATGAAAAGGTCATATATATATATATATATATGTATATATATATA
Organism: Glycine tomentella; assembly: GCA_007407185.1. NCBI lineage: Eukaryota > Viridiplantae > Streptophyta > Magnoliopsida > Fabales > Fabaceae > Glycine > Glycine tomentella. The sequence continues at coordinate 755,946 of PYAF01002842.1, read as the reverse complement.
TAGTAGTGTAAAAGGATGGTTATCGACTTGGTGTAATGCTGTTCAAGGTGGATTGAGATTAATTAATATAGTAATGAAAAATAAACAAGAAAAGTGAGGATACTTCATTTTTGTGCTTGCTCCCCAGTCTAATATTACCATGATTATCATTATTATCTTTATTTGGGTTAAGATTATCATGATTACTGATTATTAAAAGACCACAAAAGTATCTATATATATATATATATATATATATATATATAAAGCATGTCTTTTCTAACTCCTGGTTTAATAGAGTTTTGTCATTTATGTATAACATTCAACTGTAACAGTAACCTCATTAAGAAAGTATGTGACACTCAAAAAAGAGTTAAAACAAAAGGATAAAAACTGTTTTTCTAGATATTTCAACAATCACATACTCTTTTTATTATCGGAATTCGAATTCAAAGGGTTCTGCTCAATGGCCTGCAACTGACTCCTAAGACTCTGATTGACTTCCAAGAGGCGATCATATTCCATACGGAATCCCTCGATCGGATTGCTTTTTAAGAGCCTCTAGACAACACTAACCATATATTATTACGAATGAAGATTGCAAACTCTCCCAAAAGGAGAGATACTACTAGTATTTAGTGTCACTAATTATTAATTAACATGGATCTTGTAATTGTAATAGGCCGTTCCAAAAACTTTGCATAAAATCACGACAACGCTTTATGGTAATCATAAAGCATGTCTTAACTTTTAGAATTCAAACCTTTGTTATTAAAGTGAAAGTTTGATATACTTTTTCTCTCACCGTCTTATTCCAAAACTATAAAGAAATGATTGGCATACACGTGTGTCGGTTTGACTGTGTGCACACTCTCTCATTCGCGGAATTTGTTGGGTTTTAGTGACATTTTGGATAGAGAAAGTTGCTGTGTGCTGTCACAGAATTTAGTTGAATAAAGAGCTTACACGTGGAGTTCAAGGGACTTGAATAGAGCCCACACTCAACATCATATCAAATCATTGCTTTCTCTCTCTTCACTTATGTCCCAAACCCCACATGTTGTCCGCAAGGGAACTTTCCAAAAATGGAACGGCTACAGCTTAGTATATTAAACTTTCCAAAAATGGAACGGCTACAGCTTAGTATATTAAACATGGGCATTCCCAATCCCATTTCCCCAAAAGGATCTTCTTTTTTGTATATTAATTAATAATTAAATATTAAATATACATACGTGTAATGGTGTCATGTACTTTCCTTTAGGGGTGTTTTCATCAACCGATCCAAACCAATGCAAACTGCGGTGACCGAACCGAAAAATCGATAACTGAAATAACCGAAAATCGAAAATCGAAAATCGAAAAAAAATCGAAAATTTTCATTGGATTGGATCGATTTTCGGATCGCCTGGTGAAAACCGATCCAATCCAAACCGATCCAATTATAAACCTTATCTTACCCTTTACCTACTTGGGCCTACTTCATATCATAGCCAAAAAACCAAAAACTCAATACATTGCTCCTTATTTTATCCAATAAACTTGTTTGTCCAATGAAAATTAGAAAATTGTGTTTGTTTTTATTCAATGAATGTGTTTGTTTATGCTAGATATTCCTTATTTTGATAAAAATAAGTCTTATAAGTTTTATTTTTAGACTTTTTAAAAAACCAAAAATCGATCCAATCCAAACCGAAAAAAATTGGATTGGATCGGATCGGATTTGAAAACAATTTCAAACCGAATGGATGATCAAATGACCAAACCGAAAGGATTGGATCGAATGATTTTTTACTTCAAAACCGATCCAATCCAATCCAATTTTGTTAATTAACTTTCTCGCTTAACATGAATCAATATATATTGAAACCGGAAAAAAGTATGAGATAAATTGGTTGAGTAAAATAACAAAGTCTTCTTGCTTTTGGTATTTATACTCTAACTATCCTTAATTATTTAAAAAACATTTCATCGTATTTCTCTATAAGGACGGACACGGTAAATGTTAAGACAAAAAAAAAAAAACTCTGTAATTGAATGCACGCACATATGTTTGACAAATGTGCATGACTCTCACAAATTAATCCGTCCGGGAGTTTAACCAAAAATCTAACTTAGATGAAATAGTGATGCGATAGTATATGGGTTTTTGTGTTTAGTTAATTACGTACAGACCTAACATGATACACCCAGAATAACTGTACATGTGTATATGTGTGGGTTTTTTTTATATATATAATTTTTTTGCTATAGCCTATAAGTGTTTTATAGTAAAACAAATTGATAAAGTGTTTTAAAGAATTTTTTTTAATAAATATTTTTAGGTATATATCTCAATTACAGTCAACAATTTAAAATTAATTTTACTTAACTTTATAACAAGTGATCACTACATTATTATTTTTCTTCTATTTGAGACTCAATTTTAAAAAGTTAGATAGATCAAAAGTACTGATCCAGCTAGCTTTTATTTGCTTATGCTTATGGACTGGAGATCTAAGCTATTGCTTATGACATGAAATAATCAAACACCGTACCACTACTCGCTACTTGTTGTGCTCAGTGCTCTTGCATTGCAGAAAGACGAGTGTGCTTTTATAGGCTTCGTTTGTATTCAATAGGCAATGCTATTAATCAGTGGCTGGTGGATCCATGAAATTTTTTTTATGTTCACACACTTAGCTGGAAAATTTTTTTATAAAGAAAATTTAAATCGAGATTTTATTTAGTTAGTTTTGTAACAAGATGTAGATAATAGTTTGACCAAACATTAAGTCCCTAAATTTTACCAATCTTCCAAAACAAATATGAGAATATATTCCAATACATTCATACATTCTCATTCTATTTATAATAGTGAATAAAAAAGTCGACATCTCGTGAATGGAATGTTCCCTCCTACAAACTCATATGAGCATATTTACTCCTAAAAGAACTATCTCTAAATTTTATTCCCTACAAACTCATAAGGATTTGTTTGTGATGTATATCTTATTTCTTGCCCTTGTTCACGTTGAATATTGGTTGCAGGAGGATTTTAATTCATGGAATTACTGGAAGTTACTTGAGACCTCTTCTGCTACAAATTTCGTAATGGAGTAATATTGTTTTAATTGTTCATGAGAATATATTACTTTTTCTCTTCTCTTGTTATAAATCAAAAATAGTTTTCTTTCTCTTTCACGCATATTCGCAAACACATGGTGCTCAACCAAAATCCAAGCAACTCAAACTAAATGATTATGGTTTCACAAACTATAGAAGAGCATAAAATATGGTTTCAGAACAGAAATCGAGAGCTGAGAATTGAAAAGGGTAATTAATTGCGAACCTTGATTTAGAGATTGATTGAAAATGTTTATGGAAATAAGTCGAGAGTGGCAACCTCTGCTGCTGACAGGTCGCGGTTGCCAATGCGGTGGATGACGAGGCCAAGGGAACAAATGAAGCCGTTGACTACGGTGTCGGCGTGGGAACGCGGAGTCACGGATCGAAGGTGTTGCGCGACGATGGTCAACAGTGTCGGCGAGGAGACTCTAGTGGCCAAGTGGTCGACCACTACAATAAAAATGGATAATTCCGACAGCCTATTTCCCATGGAATATATTCAGTCGGAATTGGTGGTCTTACCCACGGAAAATACGGATAGAGTGTATTCGGTGGGAAATTTTTTTGCTTTCCGACGAATGTTACCCACTGCAGTATTTCCATCTGAATTTTGAGGTTTTTCCACGGATGTTTCCAATAAAAAAGTTTCCTTCAGAATTTTTTTTATACAGAATATGAAAGGGCCCAACCCTAACTTACCACAAAAACTCTCTCTTTCGTCAAAGCCTGTTGCCTTCGCACTGTGTGTGTCACTGCTGCCGCAAGAGCTTGACCACCATCAGCGTATTCTCGCACGAGGTTCCAAAGCCTGAGCCGTGCATGTTGGTAGGTCGCAAAGCTCCCCAGTTCAAAAAAAGAGTTGAAGGCATCGAGTCCGCGGATCTTCAAGAGTGACGGTTTGAGTATGAAGCACAATAATTTGGAAATTTACGGTCAGTTAGCTATACCTCTTATCATAATCTATGATGCTTCTTCTGTGGATGCCATGTTGATGAACGCACATTTTTTTGTTATATTTTTCTGTTTTTCTCCATTTATTCAAAGTTTTCTTGCTTTTTATTTTTTGTTCCCTGAAATTAGGGTGTGGGAAACTTCAACACCCACATGATTAAGCGTTCTGTGATTTGTATTCTGAAGATTTTTTTTTTGTTCTGGGTTTACCTTTTTGGTTTTCGAAGTTACTGTTTGGGTAGGCCCTCCTTTGTGCTGTTTTTGGTATGTAATTTTGGGAATTTGCAAAATAGAAAAGAAAAGAAATGTAGGTTAGATACTGAAGGCAATGCTTCTTTAATTTTGATTAAATCGATATTGTTTTCAACATATTGTGCTTCTTTAATTCCTTCGTCTTAAATTTGAGAGGTTAAAGAATGGTGGTTATATCGATATTGTTTTAGACATATTGTGCTTCTGTAACTTAGTTCCTTCTAATGGTTTGACGCAATGAAGCAGCATAATATAACACAATTTGGATCATAGTACGGGGAAGATGGAAGTAACAATTCAATAGCAGTAATTTTGCCTGTGGAAAATGTTTTGTGAACATAAAATTGGAACAACGAAAACCTGTTTCTTTTAAATTTTGAAATGTATTATTAAGATGCACGTATATGAAAGAGATAAAGAATAAGTGAGAGATAGTACAAGTCAAGTACTATGTTTATTTGCTAATGTTTGAATGATGAATGAAATTGTTTGTGTTTTCCTTTCTTGAGTCAATCACCAGGCTTCCTATGATGGGTTTATGCTCACTTATTGCATGAGTTTATGCTCACTTATTGCACGAGTTCTGATTTTGAAACTTTTCTGCAGCAACATCCCTATGATGGCATTCATGATTATGTAATCCTGCAATTGTGTCTATTTTCTATTTATGTGGATGGATCTCCAAATACTTTTTATTATTTTCCATATTTCTTGTTATGATGTATGACGCATGAATTTTTTTGCTACTAGTCTACTTGAGATGGGGTTAAGTTGGACCAGTGTCCCCTGCCCCATAACTATATCCCTTAAGAATCTTAGCTCCTTTGTCCTATGTAACTAAAATACAACCTAGAAGATATTGGCCAAAAGAAATATATTAAGCTTGTCAAATTGGGTGAATTATGTGTAAGCCTAACTCTATTACAGACTATCTGTATGTGTTTGTGTTCTGTTGTGGCGTGGTGTTGCATGAAGAGAACGAGGGAAAATGGTGGTGTTGGGATTGATGAAGAAGGGTTCAAAATGAATGAAAAGATAGCGTTATTGGGACAATTACGAGAAGGGATGGGAACTGTGAGGGAGAGAGATGATGGTGAGAACAAAGGAAGGGGTGGAGGAGAAGGAGATGGCAAAGGTGGACAAGTGTTTGAGTTTTGTTTTACTACAACTAGTGTTAAGTGGAGAGAAGATGGTGTTTGATCTATGTAATGTACAGCGAGACAAAGTGGGTTGTGCTAGATTTACATGGTAGTGAGAATTTATTTTTTTCTTCCCAATATTGAATACACCATTGAAATACAAGCTTGAATAGACGTCTCCACCAACCAAATACCGAGGGCCAATATACACAATTTGATTATTAAAAGTAGGTAAATAAAATCAGATTGTTGAAAGATTGTCAACTTCTCAATAAAAAACAGAGTAAATGCTAATTTTTGTTTATAAGTAAAGCAATGATAATTTAGTTTTTTTCATGGTTATAATTTAGTCTTACAAATAATATAAAACTATGATTTAATTTTTTAATATAACATAAGTATGACAATTACATATTATCATATATTTGTTTGTCTAATTGATTTTTAAATTTTATAATTTATAGATCAAATTGATATTTGAATATTATAATTTAGTGATTCCATAAAATTTAATGAATGAATGAGATTATCTGGTTTATATATATATATATATATATATATATATATAAATTATTTTAGAATTTTTTTATGAACTAAATTTATCTTACAGTTTTATGGATTAAAGTGTTTATTTACTAT
>PYAF01002842.1:711296-737974 GCA_007407185.1 Glycine tomentella | reverse complement strand
AATAACACCTCCGCAAGAAGCTATCTAATTAGAAGTATCAACACCATCACAATTGATTTTAACCCAATTAGAAGGTGGAGGACACCAAGTGCTCGACTCGTATCTACTATAGTTTAAAATAAATAAATATTCTTCTAAATAAGTTGAATTACACTCACTTTTTTATTTTTTTAATTTTTAATTTAAAATAAATAATTTTTCCTCTGAAATAAGTTGAATAAAACTCACTATTTATTAGGTAAACATATTGTGACAACAATAAATATATATTTTTTCTTGAAAATATTCGCAATGACTACAATAAAATCTAATTGAAATCATAACTGATTAAAATAAAAACTAGCAAAAAGAGTACAAGAAAAAAACTGACTTCATAGGTAATTTTTTAGTCATTCAATAAATTCAGGAGTTAATGTAGCTCAAACTCTGAGTTGATATTTCCGTGGCTTTTGAGAAGTCAACTCAATAGCTCTTGTTTATGATCATAGATTTATTAAACTTATATCAACTCTTAAACATGAGTTTATAAGCTCCACTCATGTAACTTGTAAAATATATTTTGGCTCGTTTATAATAAGTTGCTAAGCACAATTTTTTTAGGAAACAAAATCAAACTCAAATGACTTGATAAGATTAAAAAAACATAAATAATTAAAATAAGAATTAGAAACCACTAAATACGAACAAAGGCAAAGTTAGTAGGCCATTCAGTAAATCCACGAATTAAAGCAAGTTAAAGTTAGTAGACCATATAGTATTTTGGTGGTACTTTTAAAATATTAAGCTAAAATATCATTGACCCATGATTATTAGTTTTAAGTTATTAAAAAATTTAAATACTAAAATCAGTTTTAAACTTGTAGTTTTAGCTTAAATCCACTTTTGGTCGTAATGATAAGTTTATGATCGATTATGTAATTTTGGTTCCCCCAAAAAAATTATAATATATTTGATCTCATATTTTTTAAATTAATTAAGCTAATTTGATCCATCGTTATATTACTCCTACAACATTGCTCAATGTAAAAAAGATGAAATACTAAACGTGTAATAATTTTTTTTAAGACTAAAATTATATAATTGTAAAATTGTATAGAGAGATCCAAAGTAGATTTAAACTTCTTAAAGAAAGTAATTTAAACTTTTTTTTTAGTTTTTAAATAGCGTCAAATATTAAATCCAATCATATTTTACTTCCTACTGTTAACTTGTTTAATGATGGAAATAACAATTGAAGTAAAAAGCAGAGAGGAGGGGCAATGACAACAATGGCAGGTTTGTTGCAAAAGAAAGCATGATGACAATGACATGGCTATTATTGAGGCAAGTCTGTCTAACTGTCTTGAATAATGAAAGTATATATAAAAGCCAGCATAAGGCTTATCATATCAACATGTCCACCTCAGCAACATGTTGCTATAATTGGTCCTTTTTATGGTTCTTATTTAGGCTCTTTCTAACAGCAACATGTTACTAAACTACTATTCTGTCACTTAACTAAATTAGTTAAATTGTTTCAAATCTTTTACTCCCAACTCTCCAAGTACAATATCATATTTCACTCAAAATTATAAAATATCAAAATTCTCCTTTCCAACTGATCAGTAGTATATGGAACTGCAAGATTATTTCTATTCAATAATGAAACTGGCATAAACATTAAGGCCTCCCTAAATATTGGGCATTTGAACTCTGCCTTTATACTCCACTTTCCCTTTGATCAAACTCAATGAAGAGTGTTTAAACTATCTTACTCAAATGTGAGTTATAAAAACTGATTGGATGGTAAAAAAAGAAGAAAATAATGTAAAGATCATGAATTCGATTTTCCTATTAGTTTTGTAGTTTTGTAATTTTGTCGTTTTCCAGAATGGCGAGTCTGCTCTTACGGGTACGGCTTGCTGACTGTATATTTCCACTACTATTTTGTACTTTTGCTATATTTGTTTTTTCTTTTCTCTGTTGAAAAGAATCTATTATTTATTATTATCTATTATAACAGAATATCCGCTTTTGTCATCTCCAGAGAGCGCCTTATCATTAGCCATTTGTTCTGACGTATCCTTCTCTCTTTCTTTGTAAGCTCTTATCTCGCTCATCCACGTGTCATCTCCAGAGAGCGCCTCAGCCATTTTTCGGACGTGTCCTTCTCTCTTTCTTCTTCTTTTCCACTTTTTCTTCCTTCCCTTCACACTCGCTCAGCCACTTTTTCTTCCATAAAATATATTACAAACCAAACTCCAGCGCCTCAGACACTTTTTCTGACGTGTTCTTCCCTCTTTCTTCATCAGTTCGTTTCTACTTTTTTTCTTACTTTATCCCTCACCGCACCACCCTCCCGTTCCACTCCTTCTGCATATGTGAAGAAATGATAAAGAATCCCCTCTAGCAATACCGCTGGTGAAGCTTACTAGATTCTACTCATCTTGTGCTATTCATTCTTTGTTTGTTTCCCATATATGATATTGCACTGTACTGGTCAAAGAAGATAAGAAAAAGGGGTGTATAGGATAGTGGAATTGGTCAAAGATTACCTTGCCTATTTAGTTATAATGCGTCATGTAATAAATTACAGTATGATATTAATCGGCTATTTCAATGGAGTTTTAATTGGGCCGGAATGAAATTTTGTTACTTGGGATTAAATATTATAGTTTTTCATATAATTTAATGATATTTTTTTTATGTAAATGAAATGATATATTTTTTTTACTGAAAATGGAATGGAATGATATATTATAATAGTTTTTATCATGAAGGTAGTTAGTAAATTTGTTTTGAAAATGCACAAAAAAATGGTTAAATATTATACTATTAATTGTTATGTTCATTTTCTAAGTACAAACTAATTTTGACTATTACCATACAAATTAATTGAGAAAATTAAGTCATGTATGTGGATAATGGTTGGTTGTATGAGAATAAAATATGTGTTAAACCGGCTATTTTGATATATGTAAAACGGGGCATAAACATTGTTCTTTGAGTTTGATTTCTTTTAATAGTATTACTTTCATTTTGATCATAATAAAATGATAATAAGCAATTTATAAGATTGACCTTTGAGGCAACTCATATACAATCACATAATAAATATCACATTTTTTATTATTGAGTCAAAAATTATGAGTGTTTTTCAATTTATTAGGTTAGATTGAGACTAACTCACTCATGCTACGGTTACTCTTATTGATCTAAAAGAATTTTATATACCATGAAAATTAAATGTAATTTTTTCGCTAAATAAATAATTTAACTTATCAGTAAGCACAACACGTATTATGGTGAATAATTCTTTTCAATTTTACAGATTTCATCTTCTCATAAGCATATAAACTTGAACGATAGAGTCTTTGCAAATGTCCTCTAAAATATTTGTCTCACAAAGACCATAAGAAATTTTACTTTCACCGCGAATATTCGTTGTCTAGAACTAGGGGTAGTGCTAAACATACCATGTGATCGAGTGGTAATGACAAGCTCCCGACGAGGCTAGTTGCTCCAAATTTAATATAAGAGAATTTGAATGGCAAGAAAAAAAAGATGAAATTTTAGTCGTCAATAATATCAATTTTTATTATTATAGTGGAAGCGTCCATCTCTTTCTCGGTGATCTGGCTAGGTTTTAATCAAATGAAGCCAAACTATATTACAATCAACAAATTCAATAATATAAAATATTTGATATACACATAGATTGGTAGATAGATTTAGATATAAATACATAGATTTATATATTGGTAGATAGATTTAGATATAAATACATAGATTTATATATTGAGTTACTTCATGAATCGATCAAATCAAGTTACATGTAACTAAAATTTTTTGGGGAAATTTTTTAGCTTGGTGTGTATATTACTTTATATAATAAGATAAGATTAATTAATTATTATTTTTCTTTTATATATTAAGGTTCAAATTAATTTTTTATCATTTTCTGTTTATATTTATTAATTATAAATAAAAAATAATTAAAAGTATATTCATTACTTTGATTTAATTTTATTTTAAAAATTTGTGACTGTTTTAATGCATTTAATGAAATATATAATTACTGTTTTATAATATTAATAAAGGCTATCAATTTAAATGACTAGAATATTCTCCTTTATTCCTTTTTTTAATGCAATTGAAATTACCAAAAAATTATTGATAGTTTCCTTTGGAGGTGGGGGATTTTCAGCTTATTGTGTATATTACTTTATATAATAATATATAATTTAAACGACTGGAATATTCTCTTTTATTCCTTTGTTTAATGCAATTGAAATTACCAAAAAGTTCTTGTTATTTTTTCGGGGTGGGGGATTTTTAGCTTGTTGCGTATATTATTTTATTTTGGGTGGGAATGGTTTAGTGTCTTAGGAAGGGGGACGTGAATGTGGGACTTGAGCTGCTGCAACTGGATTGGTGATCAGCATGCTCCATATAATTGAATGCTTGAAATTTTAAGGGTATTTGAAGTCAGCAATATCTTTGTCTACTTTTTTAGTTGGTCTGTGACTCTGTTCCATTATAATTCTTTGTGATCTAATGTAGAAGTGGATGTTTTATGGTTATGTGTAGGAACCTTCTTGTTTGTATTGGAATTTTGATGTTTGATTATTTGAATTGTGAGATGTTAAGAAGTAAAAAATTGGCATGGATTAGCGAGGAATAACGACATATGATTCTTATAAAGAGATCAGAATTAAAAAAAAAAAAAAAAAGGGAAGAAGAAACACTGATGGGTTCTTAATTGTCTCATTACATTGCTAAAATAAATATGATTTGATTGATTGCTTACAAGCTTATAGATTATAGAGTTTTGAACTTCATGGGTGTTTTGCAATATGGTTTAGTAACCCAACTTGGTTATTTATTTATTTCATGATAATGCTTTTCAACTGGAAATCTGAATTACGAAATGATGGTATGGTGACTGTGGTAATCTGGAGCTTTGGGATATAACTCATATTAGTGCTTTTGTTTGCTATATAATGCTATGATAATATCAAGTGCGTAGCCTTTTTATCTCTGTGGAAGACGTAATATAAGATGATTTCATTGTATCAATGACTAGCTTTATTGTCATTGTTTGGTTTCCTTTTCATTAATATTTCAAACATCAACAAGAGCCACTTCCCGCTGTGGGTAAGCCAGCTAAATGACACTATTGTGTTTTGTAAAAAAAAAACTAGCTTTTAAATAAAGGCCATTTAGATCTAGCTTTTAGGGTGTGTTTGGGAGTTAAGAGGTAAAGGGAAATGAAAGGGATCTAGGGGGAAGGAAATGAAGGATAAACACTTACACTTGTTTGGACGTTTCCAATTTCCAGGGAGAAAAAAGCAGAGATTTGGGTAAATTAAAATGATTAAAAGTAGTATAAATCTAAAATATTACTTTCCTTTTTAATAAAAACAAGCATAGCTAAGCTAAGATACTCTTTAAGGGATTTGAAAAATCACCATTCCCTCTCAAATAAGGGAAAGGATTTCTTAAGACTCCCAAATAAGGGAACGGCTAACCATATCTCTTTTTGGCTTTCCCTCCTAAGTTTGACATCCAGACATACCCTTAGCGAGTTTGTCTTTTTGACATTTTGTTGATCTTCGTGTAATTCTGTGTTACTTCTACATTCTTTCTAGCACATTCATTTATAATTTCTTGTTTTCTTGTATGTCCTTCAATACATTTTGACATATGCTACACATAGGTTATGCTCTTGTAACCTTCTTGGTTATTACCCAACACCCAGTACCATAAAGCATTGCTAGTCTTATGACTTTTGCTTAAAATTTTCCTATTAAGATCAAGAAGCACCTGCCACACCTGTCAAGCACAAATAATACATTAAGCATTTTCTCCTATGCATCCACTTGGCTTGAATTCTATGATCTACTTCTATTTATTTTTCTTATCAGTGTATGATAGATAAAACCTTGGCTTAAGTACTTGATTAACAGTGATGGACCTAAAAGTTTTGTCATAATAATAATTAATAACTTATTCTAAAGAGAAAGAATAATATTATAATAATGGGGGTAAAATCAAAAAGACTTTTAAGCATATATAACAACATCACACATTCACACTATAATAGTGTTAGAAAAAAGTGGTGGCAGGTGTACCCATTTTGTTAGAAAAAAAGTGTTAGAAAGACTTTTAGGCAAATTTCTTTAAAACTGGAGTGAAATGGTTTAGCTCTTTTTGTGCATTAAACATTTAGTTGATAAATGAAGACCTTTGAAGTATATAGTAATTCTTGAGTAGTGTTTTATTTATTTCAACAAATGTTTTTATAAAAATTAAATCATGATCAACAACGTACATATTTAAACAATCTTAATCTAATTATATTGGATTTAGCTTGTTAGTAATTGTTACTATCCTTCTTCTATAATTAACATTTTTATTAGGTATTAAATCTTCATCCATTCCTAAAGCACCACCAATTCACTAATTCTTGGGCGAATTCCCCGTAGGGTCCTTTTCTCTACAATACACCCTACAGTCCACATTTGTTCACAATAGAACATGATTTATTGTGAAAGAAACAACTCTAACAGCTTTTGAAATGAAGAAAAGAAAAGAAATAACAGAAGGAGTTCATGTTCATCTCATGTCACCAAACTTTGGCGATCACATCAAAGGATACTGCTGCGAGCAACAAACTAGGCAGGGGCCAACCCAGCAAACCTAAAGCTTTATTATGACCAAACAATACGATCACATTCCCAGACATGTTTCGTAGTCGTGTCCTTCCAACGTAAATATGTACGCGTATATACGTACACATATACCTACATCAACTACAACACCACCGGCCACCAACAACATCTACTAGTCTAGTCTTAGTTAGCCATCAACCCTTCTTTCTTCTCATGAAAGAAACATAATGCTGCACTAGTATTCATCACTCGCACTTTTTGGAATTGGATGGTGCTTCAAGGGCACCCCTATGGTCCTATCTCTGGGTCCCACACCGTGAAGCCTGACAGAGACACAGGTATCACGGACGGTCCTATCACCTTGCTCTCTCAAATCATTATATATGTATGATCCAACAATATTAACCATATAAGTTTAAAAGTATAAAACAATTTTATATACATGTTATTGTTTACAACGATACATTGTTTGCCTGTTTGGCACAGCAATAGCAAAGTCGTAAATGGTGTTTGCCTGCAACAGCGTGCCATAGCAGGAGGAAAAATAGAACCTTTAATGCTCTTTTTGTGCCTCTTTTTTTCTTGTTTATTCTTCATTACTATATTAATTAATCTCAATCCACGTTAAAGTCCATTACACCAAGTCGGTAACCATTCTTTTACACTACTAGTTTTCTATGTTACTTCATTATTTTTTTCCTTATATATATATATATATATATATATATATATACAAGTTTTCAAGCTGATAAAAGAAATCCGGCAGGAAAGGAGGAAATCAAATGGCAATCTCTGACTTTTTCATATCTGTAATATATCTCATTTTTAATTTATTACTTAATTTTTTTAATACCTAAAACTTAGCTTAAATATTTTTTCATACATGTAGTATATTCTTTTACTAACTAATTTGTATTTTCATTTTACTACATGAGATTTTTAAAATTTTGCTTTTGATATTTATTATTAGTTTTGGTTTATTAAATGATGATGTGACGTACTAACATAACAGTATCATGTCTTTGTTTAAAGGATTTAAACCAATAATAAATATTAAAAATAAAAGTTTAAAATGTCAAATAAATAAAAATATTTTTTTAGGTAATAAACTAAAAAATAAATATATTACATAATAAAAAACATATTTAATTTTCTATAGTTCACAATTTTTGCACCAAGTCGTTGCAGCAGTTTCAACCTTATTCACTTTACTCTATTAACTAGCATGTTCACTTTACTCACATGATAGGCGAGAACAAAAATTCTTTTAACGCACAAGAAATAATTAAATTACCCTCTTCCTTTAAACGTAATCTCTTCCCTTTAGTGCTATAAATCTCATCTAATTTCATCTAAAAAATTAGTACTAATAACCCAAAAAACGTTCTCCTTCTCAACGCTTTTGATTACCACAACAATGCTTTACCAAGAAGCGAATTCTCAAGTACCTCTTCAAACAACGTTGGTGTTTTTCATGCAAGACATAGGAACAGGACCCAACGCAACAGTTTCCCCAATCACAGGCCTCAGGGCAAAAAAATTAATTAATAAAAATTGGTGACTCAATTAATTAAGTTATTGTTATTTTTTTGGTGGGGGATTTTTAGATTGTTGCGTATATTATTTTATATAATAATTTAATAAGATTAATGAAATCTAAAACCAATGGATGTAAACTTGTAGTTTAATTAACATTTGACAATGTTGGTTGAGTTTGTGGAAAAATTAGGTTTGATTTTTACCTATTACTTTTTTAGGAATGATGAACGAGTTTTAAGTGTAACTAAATTCCAGATGGAGTATTAGTAACATGACCAGCTTATGAAAGAATTGAAGTTTGTGAGATATTTTGGAATTCCACTAAAAAGCCAAAGATCACAATGATGATGATGATTATAAAAAAAACTAATGAAACTTAATTATTTCACATATTTTGAAAATATTACGCATATAACCTATGGTCATAACCGTAACAATCATTTCATTACGTGTGACAGTTACATGAAAGCTCAAGCACATTTCATTTGGTAGATGTTACTTCGTTTCATCACGTTTATAACCTTAAACCAAACACGGTTTTCCTCAAGTTAGTGAATGAAACAAAAGTATTAACTGTTACGCAATCATAACAAGCCAGCTCAAGTTGATGAAGATGGCATGGGATGCCCCTGCAGCGAGAGAAAAAAAGGCATCTTAATATGTAACCTATACTTTTTACGCTTAGGAACTGTAAACCTTGTTCATGAATTTCCGTTACTCACACTCACATGATAGATGACACACAAGCTTGAAAAAAAAAAAAAAAATACAATCTTTAACGCATAAGAAACCACTTAGCTTCTTGCTTCTTACTGCTATAAATTCCACTCAATTATGCAAACCAAACTCATCAACACATTATTTTTCACCTCTTCACATCTCAGATTCTGTAGCACCCTCAAAAAGAAAATGACACCATCATTTTCAACACCAATGAAATCCATGTCCCTCTCAATGGTTATGATATTGATATCCATCATCATTTATCAAGGTAATGCTCAATTACCTCAACCTATGCCTAATCAAACAACCATGGTGTTCTACCTACAAGACATAGCAACAGGGCCTAGTGCCACAGTTACCCCAGTGGCTGGCATCAAGGGAAGGGATTGGACCTACACCACATTTGGATCCATATTTGTGGTGGATGACCCTGTCACACTGAGCATAAGCCCAACATCAGAGATGGTGGGCCGGGCCCAAGGCTTGCTCATAGCCTCGGCCCATGATGGGACTAATGTGAATGTTGCCCTTTCAATTGTGTTCAACAATTTGCAGTACAATGGAAGCACCTTGGAGCTCCAAGGCATTAGCCGTCAGAGTGAGAATTATAGAGAGGTCTCTGTTGTGTCTGGCACTGGCAGGTTCCGCTTTGCAAGAGGCTATGCTGTGTTGCAAACTGCGCTTTATGATGCCCCAACTTCACGCTCCATAATTCGCATCACTATTACTATTCAAACTTGAGAAAATTAAACCATGTATGTGGATAATGGTTGGTTGTATGAGAATAATGTGTTAAACCAGCTATTTTGATCTTTGAGTTTCATCTCATTTAATTCTTAGTATTACTTTCATTATGAACTTATGGGGTGAAAGACGGTATTATATATGACCATATATAATCTAATAATAATAAGCAACTTATGGGATTGACCTTAGAGGTACCTCATGCATCATCATGCGATAAATATCACCTTAAGAATGCATAACACGTTTATAGTAAATAGTTCTTTTAAGTTTAGAGACTTCATCTTCTCAAAAGCATATAAACTTGGACGTTAGAGTCTTTATAAGTACCCACTAAAATTTGGCTAACAAAGACTGTAAGAGATTTTGGGTCAATTTGTTTATATTTATAAAAAAAAAAATCAATAAAATAAGTAACTATTTATTTTTTTTACGTGTTTTTTTAAATTATTTTACTCAAAATAAATAAATTTTTTTAATAAGTAAATCGTATCTATTTATTAAAAAAGTACTTTTTTATTTATAAAATACTTATTTTAAAGTTAAGTTTAAACTAACTAACTCTTTAGTTTCCCCTCGAATATTCCTTGTGTAGGACTAGGGCCAGTGCTAAACGTATCATGTGAGTGGTAGTGACAGTGCTCTAAATTTCATATAGGACAATTTGAATGGCAAAAAAAAAAGATGAAATTTTAGTCGTCAATAATATCAATTTTTATTATTATAGTGGAAGGTCTGTCTCTTTCTCTATGATCTGACTAGGTTTCCATTAAATGAAACTTAACTATATCACAGTCAAGAAGATTGGAATTCGCCTTAAAAAGGGTAGTTTTGTAAAGACCGTGACCAGGGTGCATTGGATAGGGACCAATAATTTTCCTCTATCATAGGTATAGTTTCCTCTCAATCACGCTCCTTACAGAAATTATTTCACTGGAAATAGTATATGCACAGTAAGATCATTAAGTAAGTTCATAGATCTTCTATTAATTCATGAATCGTGATGAATCAAACTCTCTAAAACTACACGACAATCAAAAGACACCTCAAGTTCTAATGCAGAAAGTGACACTTCTATGTTCTATCAAACTTTTATCATCCAAAAGAACAGCACTTGTTCCGTAGTTCTCAATCAGATTTTTCAAACAAAAGAGAAGCTTAGATGCGGAAAATTCACATGAAGATATGCGTAAAATCTGGATAATTTTTAAAAACAATAAAAATAATATTTTCAAGAGAGAAAAATTCAATCATAAATTAATATGTAAGATAAGTTTGTAAGTTTTTATAATAACTACTTAAAAATTCATATAAATCATGATTCTTAATTGAATCATCATTAAATTTTATTGGCAAATAACATTAAAAAATGTATACTAAGAATAAAAGAACATAAGCAAATATAAATAATCTTGCCCTTATTAAAATGGTGTCCCCTTAAGAGTGTGTATAGCTGTAAATGACACACTTTAGGAACAATTTTTGGCTTATGCCCAGAAGAAAAACCGAGTCCAAAAAAATAACTCCACCTATTTCCACTTTTCCACTAGAGTGGTGGTGACAAAGACATTGGTACCATACTTTATAAACACATCACTCTGTTTACATAAACCACACCAAAAGTTACCAAGATGGATGACAATGAGAAACAACATCCACAACCCCATGTAGAGTTACCAATAGATGTTTCAGTCAGCAAAACACAATCAAATTGCAAGCCTCAAATCCGAATCCAATCTTTGTCCTCTATCCTGACACAATTCCATGCAGGGTACTTCAGGATTAGTTTGTCCCTCTCAAGCCAAGCCTTTCTATTGAAGATCCTCATTGAGCCAATCCAAGATGCACATGCTCTTAGACGTTTGTTTTCATCCATACCCTCTTCTGTCCACACCCTCCTATGGTTCCTAGCCTTGTTCACACTAGCCACACTCTCTTTTCTTTACATTCTAAAATGTCTCTTACACTTTGACATGATTAAGGATGAGTTCTTAAGCCATGTTGGAGTAAACTACCTTTTTATCCCCTGGATCTCTTGGCTCCTTTTGCTAGAATCATCACCATTCCTCTCCCCAATAACTCTTTATTACAAAGTACTTTGGTGGGTGTTTGTTGGTCCTTTGCTGATGCTTGATGTGAAGATTTATGGCCAGTGGTTTACAAAAGGGAAGAGGTTTTTGTCAATTGGAGCAAATCCAACAAGTCAATTGTCTGTGATTGCGAACTTGGTGGGTGCACAAGCTGCTGCACAAATGGGTTGGAAGGAGAGTGCACTTTGCATGTTTTCTTTGGGTATTACACATTATTCGGTGCTTTTCGTGACACTCTATCAGAGATTGGCAGGGAACAATAGTGTCCCTTCAATGCTGCGTCCAGTTTTCTTCTTGTTCTTTGCAGCACCTAGTATGGCAAGCTTGGCATGGAACTCCATTTGTGGCAAGTTTGACACCACATGCAAGATGCTATTCTTCCTCTCTCTCTTCCTTTTCATGTCCCTGGTAATTTAATTTATTTCTTTAAAGTTATATCAAAGGGAAAATAAAAGATTTGACAGAAAAAATAAATTTAAGGTTCTATTATTTTGCTTGGAAGTCCTAAAGAAAGATATATCATATATATACCTTAAATTAATGCTGGCTTAAGCACATAACAAAAATTCTTAGTAGTCGGTGGATCCAAGTTTATCAAGAAAAAAATACCGGTGCCAACTTTGAACTGGTATGCTGTCAAATTGTTTACGTTTCTTGGTATTCTCATGCTTGATTTGTTTCATTTGTCATGTTGAAGTATCTAAGTTGCATTCCACTTCAAATTAAGCTGGTCCTTATTGATAAGTTGACTATAACCTTAGTTGTTACAACTTGCAATATAATGGATAAACTTGGACAATTCATTTCGTAGTGTTTCTCTAAAAACGAGATTTTTGAATTTTTATTTTATAGTTTTCCTAATGAAAAAATTATCACATGATCCAAAATTACTAATTACCTTTGTTATGTGTATTTGAAGAAACAGGTTTCAAGGCCTCTCCTATTTAAGAAGTCGATGAAGAAGTTCAATGTGGCATGGAGGGCTTATTCTTTTCCTCTGACGGCTTTAGCACTGGCTTCAGCAGAGTATGCACATGAAGTTAAGGGAATCATGGCTCATGTGATTATGTTTGTCTTATCATCGGTCTCAGTTTTGGTGTCTCTTATCTTAATGGTTATCACTGCTCTCAACATTAGCAAGCACGCCCTTAATCGCTCGCAATCTTAGTTTAGAACAGAGAAACATTGCTGGCAACGTGATTATGAATTCATTATTACTCATGCCAATTTAATTTATATATATATCCAC
This sequence comes from Glycine tomentella, assembly GCA_007407185.1. NCBI lineage: Eukaryota > Viridiplantae > Streptophyta > Magnoliopsida > Fabales > Fabaceae > Glycine > Glycine tomentella. Next base: position 724,976 of record PYAF01002842.1, on the reverse strand, counting down.
AGATCATGTAAAATTGTTTAATATAAATATCTAATAGGACTTCGCTCTATTGTCACAATATTGTATTTATTAATATGATGCGGCGATGGAGTAAATTTTCACTAGATACTTGTGTTATAATGGTAGAGCTTGAGAATATTTTTTTGTTTTGAAATACCAAAATAGTTAAGATTATCTTGTACACCTTAAATGTAATAGTTTTAATTATATCGTTACTTGTAAGTGATTTTAAGTACTAATTGATATATATATATATATATATATATATATATATATATATATATATATATAACACATTGATCCTAACTGTTAGAAATTATTACTGGTTGTTGATGTCAATAAATGTTATATCAATAAATAATAACATCATAAAATATCACATCATCAAAAGTGTTATATAAGCAATATTTGATTATTGTAAAATTTTCATTTTTCTATAAAAATTTCACTTTGCTTTCTCGCATTTAAGCTTCCATACTTTCATCCTTTCCATACAAATTTTCTCTATGTTCTCCTACATTAAACTTTCACAAGTAAAATTAAATTTCTCCCCTCTCTCATTCATTAACTCTTAGTTCTCTCTCATTCTTTTCTTGAGACATGATAATAATTATAAAATTACACTAACTATCCATGAGGTTTTATGAAATTACATAAACACCCCTGCTTTTTTTTCTACCCCTATGCTAACATCCCTTATTTTTGAAAAATATATATTTATATGACATCCCTTTATTCATTACATTAACTCTTTTTAATTGTTTGAAAAATACTACACCAAACTCTCCTAAGGAGAGGTCATCATAAATGTTAAAAAACATGAAATATTTATATAATTTCACAAAACTTCCGAGAATGTTAGTGTAATTTATTCAAATAATTATAATTAGGAGTGATTTTGAATGATGTTGGAATGTGTTGTAGGTTGTGTAAGGCATCCTTAGTGAGTTTGTGTGGTAAAGTGCATTTTCTAAGTATATGAATGATAAAATGGGTCAACTCAATCAACCTTTAATTTGCAAAAAAAAAAAAAAAAGAAGAAGATTAAGTTGGGTCAGACTCATTTTAAGAAAGGTTAAAAATTCCAACCCAACATGGATATTAGTTTTCTCTTGCTAATGTATGATAAATTTTTCAATTTTTATATTCAGTAGCTTGTAAAAGGATTTTGAAAATTAAATTTTTTTAAAAATACCATACAATAAATAAAATTAATAGGAAACACTTAATATAATATTTAAATATTTTTCATAAAAGATCATTTTCACCATAACATTACTCTTCTATAACCATTCAAGTATTCCTCTTAATAAATAAAAATTAATATATTTAAATTAATGTACTTTATGTTAAATTTTAGTTTATAATTTAAAAAATTATTAAAATGACTTCTAAAAGTTTTTTTTTCACAACCAAACATTTATTATGAAAGTATCATTTTGTTGGTTCACTTATATATATATATATATATATAAATTTTAATGATAATATAAAGTAATAGTTTTATATTATTATTCAATTACAAATTATCGATTGAATAAATTTTAAAATAATTATTATAAAAATCAACAAATTTATTTATAAGTTGTTGTGATGAATCACAATAAAATTATTTTACGTTTTATGTGCATAGCCTATTTCTCATACACAAATAAGAAAAGAGCCAAATTGCTAGACTTGTACTAATAACCCCACACATCTAACATGCAGATGTGCATTCTGTCACTCTCACACCATGAACATGACATCCATATGACTTCATGTGGCGTGTTTTGGTGTGAGCTCCTTTTTAGGTAGGTTCATGCACTTTGGAAGGCCCAAATCAGTGTGGGCTGTCAACATTTTTCTTCATCTTGTCTATGTCCAAAATTAGATTATCACCTGATTAAACAATTGCTTCCATGTCTCACGGAGCTTTGTACTATTGGCAATGGCAGCAATCCTATAATCATAAACTAGTGACTACGGGTAAGTTGAGTCGAGTGAGAAAAAAATATTAAAGTCTAAACTATTTGAATGAAATTGTATTGATTTTTAGAAAAGTTCTTATTTTAACCAAATCAATTTTGAATTTGTTGAGGTGAAGTTATTGTGTTAAAATTCAAATCGGACTACGTTGAATGATGAACGGATATCAAGCTAAGCCCAATTTTATTTACTTCCATTTGATTTAACTTCAATATCTAACCCACGTGACCTTTTAAAAGTTGAGTTAGGTTCAACATGCTTACAATATACTTTGACCAAGATTATTCAAATCTATATTTTTAATAGAATTTTTTTTCAAAAACACTCATGACTTTTATCAGAACTGATCTTATATCATGTAGAATGAGAGTCCACACATTGTTGCACTAAGTGGAGGAGGTATCTTAGGCTCAGGCCCGGCCCTGGGGCAGGGCAAGCAGGGCGTCCGTCCAGGGTCCAAAAATTTTTGTGTTGATAATTTAAGTAAAAAAAATTTATTAAAAAAAATAAAATAAAAACAAAATCTATGTTAGGAGTCTATTTTGTGTGTTAGGGGTCTATTTTTTTCATCTCTTAATTTTAATATTATTTGCATTTTAAAAAATTTGTATATTAGAGGTCCATTTTTTCCATCCCTGAGTTTTAATATTAATTGTATTTCAAAAAATTTATGTGTCAGGAGTCCATTTTTTTCCATCCGTTAGTTTTAATATTATTTATATTTCAAAAAATTTATATGTTAGGGTCCATTTTTTGTGTGTTAGAGACCCATTTTTTTTATTCCTTAATTTTAATATTATTTGTATTTCAAAAAATTTGTGTGTTAAGGGCCTATTTTTTTATCCCTTAATTTTAATATTATTTGTATTTTAAAAATTTTGTATGTTAAGGCCCATTTTTTCCATCCCTTAATTTTAATATTATTTATATTTTAAAAAAAATATATGTTAGGGATCCATTTTTTTCACTTTACCCCGGACCAAAGAATTTTCAGGACCGACCCTGCTTAGGCTTTCAAATCATCAAGGGTAAACCAATCAAATTCAAAAGTACGATTTTAAATGATTCAAAAGCTCATAGTTCATATACAGACCAAAATGATTCAAATCAAAGGCACAAAACCATCACAACTCACAACCATCATTACTCATTGGATCGCAAAGCCCAAAAATGACAAAGATAAACATTAATAATTACATGTCAAGCTCGTGTCACGCGTATAAGAAGGGTTTAGAAGTAAAAATGTATAATTATTCAAAAAAAAAAAATCCTCTTTTCATAGCCTTCTTTGACAGAAAAGTATCACCTCAGAACAAGCGACATCAACTATATATCATGAACCAAAAACTGTATTTGAAGATTAGAACAAAAAACAGACAACTTGATTTCAGTTTCTCGGTTCAAATAATTAAATATGCAATTTGTGAGTTGGGCATGGCATGTCAGGCCGAACAAAAAACCAACTTGCCCCTCAACCTATGAAGATCATATTTCGTGTTTGTGTCTTTGTTCCCCAAAAAACCACATGATTTAACATATGTAATCAATTTCCGGATTTTGTTATCTTCTGAATTAACACAAGCATGTAGATTGAATAGCATGCTATCATTTCAACCACTAAGATTATGTTTTGCAAAATTAACTCAAAGTTGAAAGTTGGTTAGTTGGAAGTTGAAAATTAATTTATTAAATTAGAAGTGTTCTATAAATTAAGCCGTTGAAATAATTAAAAAAATGTAAATAGAAATATAATAAAATCATAATTTATTTTAAAAAAATAACAAAGAAAAACATAAATATATCAAAAATAAAAGTGAAAAAAATATAAAAAAAATACAAGTTAACTTTTAAAAAATACTAATTCAAGTTGTATTTCAAAAAATACTAAAAATTATTATTAAAAAAGGTTTACTTATCGAATAATCAAATGAGAAATTATTAAAAATGTTTATTTATTAACAATCAAATTACTTTTTCAGATAATAAAAAGCAAGTAAAAAATCTAGATAAAATATGTTGTCAAATATAGACTTATTGTGTCCTACCTTATACCACTTGAAAAAAAAAATATACACTAACGCTTTAGCTAGATTAGTGTTCATAGTCTGAATGATATATAAGGAGAAAAAAATACTAATAAAAAGATATATAAAAAAAATTAAGTTGATATATACTTAGTTTTTTTTTCAGTAATAAATTATATATCTAGTTTTACACATAAAATAAATAATAAACATCTTTATTAAATTAATTATTTATTAAGAATTAAATATTTAAATAATTATGTAAAAAAAAGTTTTAACCCCCTTTAATACATTTCTGAAACCTCACCAACAATTAATTTTGTTGATATGAAGTAACTCACAAGCACTATATTAATTAATTCGCGTGAGTTTCTTTTACCGTTTGAGCGCAGCTTTTTTGGAATGCAAAGAAAGCACCGTTGCTCCAGAAAGCAACCAGTGTTTTCTACTATTTAAGAGGCCCTTATTTTTATATATTAAATATTAGGATATATTTATTTATAAAAAATTAATTAATTAAAATGTAATTTATATTTTTTTATTATTTAAAAATTAAACTATATTTTAATATTGTATTTTTCTCATAAAAATATTATTAATTTAAGATTGATTTCGTTTATTTAAATTATCAGTACATAGTATTTTTCACGTATTATAAAATTATTTGATTAAAAAATAGTGTATATTTTTATACAACTTTCAATCTTATTTTTACATTTTAAATTTTGAAGAGAAAATTTTATGGGTTTGGCCACGTTGCTTCTAATTCTGTGGGAAAATTTGGAAAAAAACAATGTCCATGGCATAACACTTGGCCTAGACAAAGGCATTGCTCTGTTTTTGCTAAAAAAGACAAAGAGGAATGAGGATAAGCCAATTGAACACTTTGTTGAGGAGCTTAGCTAGCCAGCCAAGATACTTGAGGCACTTGTTTCTTGAAAATTGGTGCACTTTTTTATTCAGATTGTAAGGATCTCATTGCAAATATAACAGGTTGTGCCGTTGTGGTTGGGTTTGGTCTCTTCAAGAGATCAATACTAGAACATTGTTTATGTTAAAAAAGGCTTATTGTCAAAATGTCATTGACTGATTGTTAATTTATGTCAATTCGGAAAATGTTCATCAATATATAATCACTAAATATATAGATCAATTAGTATGAAGTTCTTCCAACTTAATCAAATATCTCGAATTTAAATCTAAAATATACATACATTAAATACTTCAAAGAAAAGTTTCATCTCACATAATAATCCTATACATGACATCTATGGTCCAAACCAAAACAAAAAAAATCCGCCTGACCTGTATTTGTCTTTTTCCAAATCTAGGTTACATGAAAGAATGGTAGCAACCGACGGGTTTGTTGTCTAACCAACAAAAAGGAACAAAACTTATACACTTGATAATTCAGTAGCAAATATCAATTTCTAAGACTTCCTAAAAATATGGGCTGACGACTGCAATATTTAAAATTATATTTACACGTAAAACCGGACAACCGTACTTGGGGTCAAAGCAAGTCCATTGTAAAATTGGCCTAAACTCACGAATTGAAATTTGGAGTTTTTCTAGAAGGTTAATTCATGCCTAGATAACCCAGTTTTCTCGGTGAGATTGTAGAGGACCAACTACTCTGCAACCATGGAAGAATATTATAGTTTGATTTGTATTTGGGTTTGACTTGGTTCTGAATTTTCATAAGAGACTCAACGTATAGTGGGGGTTGACCAAATTGTGATTCTAGAATGCTTCTACTTGTCTTGTTTGTAATGTGTGTGCTGCATCATTCATCCTAATGTACTTCACAAGAAGAGAAGTCATGATTATCAATTGAATTTAGCCACCGACCAATAACAATCGCTGTTTAGTGACCGTAGCTATATCCGATTGATTTTTTATTTTCATCATCAATTTTCTTTTTTTGGTCATTTAGCAATCAAATTTGCTACTGACTACTTGGTTTTCCAACGAAAAATGACCAAGTTACTCACCAATTCCGTGGTTAAACCCTTAAAGTAGCTATTCAGGTTTTTGACTATATATGTTATGTAGCAATTGACAATCCAAACTGATTTAATAACTGAATTAGCTTATTTATGATGATCCGAATATAATTAAACTCAGATTTATTAATTAAGATTTTGGTTTTAAATACCATGAATGAAAGAATTATGATTAGGAAGAAAGATACCACTAAAAATAAACAGACAAATTTTTCAACAACATTACACACATAAACTAGTTTTTATTTAATTTTTGGAGGGATAGTGGTTGATGCGTTGATGGATAGAAACTCCACATGACGCAATATTTGCCGCATATTCGCTTTACTTTAAAACATGTGACCTGTAACGCTGTACTGGTTTGGTGCAAGAGATTGGAATTTTTAATGAGTTGATAAACTACTTTTAACCAACTTGGGGTTTTGGGAATTTTATCTCTAAACCTACCAATATCATGAACAAATAAATAGAGTCATTAAAAAGTAAAAATAAAAATAAAAATTATTAACACAAATAATTCGACATTTAGATTTTTTAATCAAAGTCTAAAATTTAATTTTTGACTTAGACATAAAATGACAATAAGACGATATCACTTTATAAAAAAATGAATCCACATGATGGGAGACGAATTATACTTCCTGGTTATAAAAAAAAATAAGACAAATAAAGCCACCAACTAATTAAAATTAAGGACAATGAGAAACATTGCTCCAAAGGGTGGCCACCTTGGTTCCCTATGCTCATGTCCATTGGAATCAACCATCTCAAATAATAGAAGAGAGGTTGAAGCCAATTCCAAGTAGGATATGATGGGGTCGGTTGGGTATCTTTAGGAAATTGCTATTCTTGTTTTGTTTTTGTTTCTTCTTTCAGATGTACCAGAAAAAAACCAATTGGGAGTTGGGACATGCCTTGCCCACCTTGTTTTCTTTCCCTAGCCTTGTTTTTATGAGTTAATTTACTTTTTCAACCAAATCAAAAACAAAAAAAGAAAAGTTAGATTTTGATTTTCAAAGGATCTCATCATACCTACCAAAGTTGGGTTTTCATGCCTTAATTTGTTCCTTTTGAACAAAAGTTACTATACCATATTCTCTTGTAATGGCCAAGGTTGGCTCTAGGAAAATACACAGATAAATCCAAAAATATCTCCAAGGATGTTTGAGCCCAGAAATATTTTTACGGATGAAGATGGAATAATTAATATAGATTTAAACTTTTGTTCTCCACACGTATATTTAATTTTAATCTATTTTCCACGTGAAAAACGTTTTTAAATTAATATATAGGGAAATTTTCTTATTATAGTTACTGTTGTCACGTACAACAAAATGAAATTGATAACGTGTAAGGACGGAAATTTAGAACATCTACCTAATGACAGACTAAATTGAGAAGAATTTTATGTATAAAAAACAGTTTAGTTCTTTTCATATGAATGAAAAGGAAAATAAACGTCGCATATAAAAATAAAAGTTTAATTAAACCTAATACATTCTATACACCAAACATAGATAGGATTTTTTTATAGAGGAAAAACATATACATGATTATGTTTATGTTCATTTAAATGAGTTTATTTCCATAAAATAATCACTTTTTTTTATATCAACTTCTAGAGCTTAAAAATGATTTTTTTTTTAATATAACTAAGTCAGCTTCCGGATCTTAGCTGCAATAATAACTATCCAACATTTACCAAAACATATTAATTCTTTTAAAATTTATTTATGTAAATATACACATTTTAAGTAGAGGTGAAAAATGACCCAATTTAGCAGAATTCGTCCAATAAATTGTAGTGTTTGTGAGTTTGAAATTTCAAATCTAAAATTTTAGACATTTTTATTTTGATTCAATCATGATCTAGAGCAAAAATCCGTGAAAGACTTAAAAAATCAGACTTTTACATGTATTAAGCCTTGTTCTATAACACCTTCAAAAGAAGCCTTGCTCCATAGTAAGTCCTAATTAAATTTACACTTTTAAATCAAATACCTATGATCGCCAACTTGCATCAGACTGAGAATCCTGTTTTGTTACCTCTAATTTTAAGGGTATATCCAACCAATAAAAATATGCAACAGTTTAAATGATATAACAGAATGTACAGGGGAGGATGAAATATTGAATAATTGTTTTATGCTATTTAAAGTTAACGAGAGATTGATAGAACAGGGGAGAAGGGAATATTGAATAATTGAATCATAAAGAATCTAATGTTAAGGGAATTAGCTTCTTAGCAATGCCTCCGTCAAAAATGAGATCACTAACTAGAAACACTAGCCCTCTACAACAATTGTGATCCTGAAATGCATGTCCACTAAAATTCTACCACTTACATTGCTTTTCACCAACACCTAGTGAGACAACCCATGACCCACAATGAACAAAACCTTCAACCCCATTCCCTCTGGCTGTGATCCAATTCTCATCATCATCATCATGTCTTGGCCAACATGGCACCCCAGAAGACAGAGCCAACATTCTGACCCTCCCAGCAGCCAAAGCTTCAAACTTTCTTGTTTTGTGAATCAAATTGCCTAAAATTTTTGACTCTTCCATAGAACTCCAATAGCCTTGTTCAAGAACACTTGTTGGGGAACTTGAATTGGACTCCAAAACTTCCTTATTGAAACATAATATTTTCTCAATAAATGGATGCTTCAATAGTTCACTAGCCTTCCACCTCTCTTGTGGATTCCTCCTTAAGCACTTCCCCAAGAAATCCTTTGCTTCGTTGGACAGAAAACAAGGAATCTCAGGCACTTCACTAGAATATGCAATATGGTAAAGCACTGAAAAAGGGTCTTCCACATTTTGCCATGGTGCACCACCGGTTACCATTTCAATCACAGTGCACCCAAGTGACCAAATGTCACTAGCACACCCTTGCTCCTCCCCACGCGCCACCTCCGGCGCCATGAACATCGGCGTGCCTCCGATCGCCGCCGTGGAATCCGCCGCACTCTTGGCACACCCCAAGTCGCCAATTTTGGCCCCATCTTCACCAATTAAGATGTTGGCACCCTTGATGTCACAATGCACCAACCCTTTTGAATGCAAGTAGTCCAGCCCTTGCACGATTTGCCTAGTGTAGCGTGCGATGATCGGCTCCTCAAAGAGCCGGCCATCGCACCGGTGAGTTGCCGCCTGGGCAAGCGTGCCGAAGGGCATGTACTCCATGAAGAGGTTGAACAAGAGCTTGTTGTTCTCCATGGTAATGTCACACCCTTTGTATGCAACCACATAAGGACTACTTAGAGAGGACAATATTTTTTGCTCCTTTTTTAGAGGCTCTGATTGTGGAAGCTCCGTTGACTTGACGGCGAAGACACTGCCACGGCACGTGGCGGTGGAGACGGTGGCTGACGAGCCTTGGCCTATGGTGTGGCCTCTATGCCACTCCATGTTTGAAAATAAGAAGAAAAAAGTAGAGGGATTTGTGAAGTGTTTTGAGTTGGTTGTTGTGGCCTTTTATATATGTGCAATTGAATAGAGACACTTTTGGGCATAAGGCTTTTGTTTGAAAGATTCTTTTTTAATTGTTGGCTACTTAATTTGGTTGGGGCACACTTTCTATCTATCCTTTCTTCTCTCTCTCTAGAGTTGTCAACGTGGCCAGTTTTGGTGGCTCAGGTTTTCCGTCGGCAATGGCTGGGTGGTTCACACTTGGAAAAAGGGTTTTAATTTATGATTGGAGGTTAAGTGTTTGCAATTTGGGAAAGGCTTTAGATTGGTGCAAATTCAGGGGATTAAGAGTTTGGATGAGGTAGATGGGGTGCCAATAATCAAGGGTAGATTCCTTTTTCTGTATCACAGTTAGCTAAACTTTGAAAAAATTAATGTGGGTATATGCATGTGGCAGGTTGGGTGGGATCGTTGAAGTGTTGAACCACCCAAAACGGTTGAAAGTTTGGTATCTTTTTTGAAGTTAGTTTTATTTTTATGGTAGAGGGTTGAATTTTGCAGTTGTAGTGTGAAATGTATTGCCTTGGTAGAGGGTTGAATTTTGTAGTTGTAGTGTGAAATGTATTGCCTTGACAAATAACAAGTCGTATAGGTATATAAGGTGAGGACTAGTATAAGTCAACTGGTGCATGAGTTTTTGGTAGCAATAAAATACAGAAAGAGAAAAATTCATTATTTTGCCCTGTTCTTCGATATTTATTTATGCAATTTGGGATGACCCTAGCAGTGTCATGAGTCGTTCCACTAATTTCCCATAAAATATGTTCTAGACTTTTTCCGTGTGGACTTAATTATGAAGATTCATAACGTTTCCTGAAATAATATAGAATAAAAGCAATGTTAGTCACATGCTTCTAATATATTTGTTAAGTACATTTTATATAAATTTTATTAAATTAAAATAACTAAAATCAGTTAACATTACTCACACTAAATGTATTTAATAATTATAAGGTGTAAAGGCTATCGTATTGAAATTTCTCTTGTAACTTGTCTCGACGTTGGAACAGAGATGACATTTTCGGTGAGCCAATGGATATTTCTGAAGCTTTCAAAAATTGAAGGATCATATGAAACTCGTTGAAAGGTCATGAGAAATATTTAGTAGAATTTGTATTGTTCTATTTAATGCCAATCAATAAGAGAATTGTTTTATAATTCGGTTTTCATAAACTGTGGGCATATTAAGATAAATATTGATAACCTATACGATTTTTTACATATATTATTTTTAAATTTAAAAAATAATAGACAGTACGTTGCTTATGCTTAAAACTATCTCGATACATGTGTTCAACTTATTTTCACTAATGTTAAGAGCATGGACGTATACAAGAAATCATCAAAGAGGGAGGCTGAATTTTTTTTTTTTTTTTACTTTAACTATTTAAATATCTAACTTCTAAAAAATAAATAATAATTTTATAAAATTATATATTAATTTTTCACTTAAAATTAAAATTATTTTTTATTTCAAATTATACAATAAGGAAATATATGTATTTATAATTTGTATAATTTTTTTCAAGTTTTAAAAGATTTTTTGGTTTCATAAGCACAATAACAATCAAACAACACTCACAATAAAAAAGAAAAAACGAACACATCAAATATAATAATAATTAATAGTCATCAAATTTCATAGCAATTACATATATAAATGTTATTTAATGTTAATAATAATTAATTTTAATAACTAGATATATAAATAAATAAATGAGACTTATAATAACACACAAAACATAATCAACCTAAATCATAATAATTGATGGAAAGTCATATAGAAATAAGATTTATCAATAAGCATATATATATATATATATATATATCTTTGACTTAGATTATAATTAATAACAATTTATATTATTAAAAAGATTAATATATAATCAATGGTATTAATTATCAGATTTATTAATCAGTATATATTATTTTATTTTTACTAAAAATAGTATATATATATATATATGTATGTAATTAATATATTATTATATACTAACTAGTATATATTATTAATTATTTATATATATTATTAATAATATTTTTATTCACACAAAAAATTATTATATAAGAGAATTTTTATGAAAGAAGTAAATATTTCTCAAAATTTCTCATGTCATTTTAATAAGACCCAAATTAGAAGTAATGATAGTCTAATTTTTTTTTGTAAGAACCAATATAAAATATATTTTGCATTAATTAGCTGTTTAAAAAATACCCTTAGTTAAAGTCATTTCTCTTGGTTAAATAAGTAGTTGGTGAAATATATTAATTTTAAGTATTAGTAAGTGTTTTATTAATGTTAGGGGTAGTTTGAAATAAATAAATAAATAAGTTTAAGACATATTCAATCCGAGAAGTCTATTTTAGAAAACTTTGAAACTTAGTAGTTACTGGGACAAGTCAGTTTCACCCAAAAACACCAAATGCCATATTAGTCCATTCTTCCTTCTAGAAGTCGAGGGAGACAAGTAATAAAAACCTCCAAAAATTGACCATTATGATCGATCGGGTACTATTACCCCCTAAGTAAAGTAATCATGATAATCTTAACCCAAATAAAGATAATAATGATAATCATGCTAATATTAGACTGGGGTGCAAGCACAAAAATGAAGTATCCTCACTTTTCTTTTTTCAAGTACTTCTTCGCATTAAACGCCTTCAATTTTTTTAATTGGTTTGAAGTATCATGTGCTATACGATATGATTGGATACATGGTTGTGAATCCTATTATTATAATATAATAATCAAATCATGGTCAAAAAGTTTAATTTTTTTAAATTAGAAACCAATCAAACAATTCAAAATCATTCGAACGGGAGTGTCTTTTGACGTTGATTAACACCCTTTAACCTAACGAAACCTATCATTACGTGTGATAGCTTTCCTCGATCCTCCTGATATATAAACATAGATGCACAATATCTTAGGCGTGAAATAAACGTTAACTCTTCGTATCACTCATTTTCATATTCATGCATACAAAAATAAATATTAACATGCCAAACATACCCAATTTGATGCTCTATATAACACATTCAATGAAACATACCTTATATTTATTAAAATAAAAGGGGTTTGGTGACTTGATCGTGTGAAATAGAAGTTAAAGAAAGGTGCCATTTAAAGTGTGTACATAAATTTTGTGACTTACTACAAGCAAAGACTCAAGTGGAAAGAACATTTATGTGTGATTTTAATATACGCAGCAAAAAGGGGACATTAATTTATGTGTGATTTATTATGCAGCAAAACCACAAGGAAAATTCAATTTATTCTCTTTTTTTTTTTCCAGTTACACATTAGCTAGTTGTATATCTAAATATCAACAAGTACTAATTAGTTGAAGTAATTCTGAATTTGATTTTCTTAAATAATATATCGAGTTTAAATTGTGTGCATGAAAAAAAATACTTGATTGAAAGAAAATAATTTTACTAAAGAAGACCAACAAAATTTTTAACAAAAATTATATTTCATATCAATAATATAATAAGATAGAAAGAAAGTTGTGAAGCTAAACTCGGAGTTAGATATGTTGGTTGGAGCAATGTGCCGATTCTAAATTAGAGAAGGCTTAAACTGAATGGCGTGGCTTGTAAGGGTTTGAGTGATCAAAATTCAAGAGAGGCTTTCATCACACGCAAGTTACATAGTCCTCTTTTCGTCCTTTTATTTCAGTGAGATCAGAAGAAGAAAAAAAATAGGTTTTGCGTAGTTATGGGAAGAAGAATGGCAGTGGGTCCAATTCTGAGGGCATAAAGAGAGCACGTGTGAATTAAGAGCATAATCAACACGTTTTGTATACAAGTGGAGTGATGGAACTATGGAAGTATTTTAAGAAGTAAAAAAAAAATAAGTTCAGCTATAGCTGTCATGATTTCAATTTTAGTGTGTTTGGCTTAATGAAAATAGAGAAGATAAAATAGAAGAGTGTAAAAACTTAAAAGTGTGAGACTCGCATGAAATATATTATATGTTTTTTTTTTTCAAATGCAAGCTTTGAAATTAGTTTTTGAATTAAATTAATCATTTGAACTTGTATAAGTTATAAGAGTCATTTTTATCTTGCACAAATTTTTTGAGTTGATATTTTTTTTGTTAGGTATCAACTAATTGAGAATCATATATTAATCTCTTGAGATATTCAAACTTATTTAAGAAATTGATATTTCAAACTAATATTCTTTCATATACCTTTTTAATC
>PYAF01002842.1:621870-704322 GCA_007407185.1 Glycine tomentella | reverse complement strand
TTACGAAAATCCTGCGGAAACCCTAGGGCACTGTTGCTGCTGCCACGTGGCGCCATCTGGTGAAACACGCCCCATCTGGGCGTGTTTAAACACGCCCCAGATGGGCGTGTTTCATCACCCCATTTTGCTAAATTTTTTTGGTTTTGCCCCCTTTTGCCAATTATTTATTTAATTTGTATTATTTTAAAAAATCAGCCGACGACTAATTATTTGAGTTACAACTTGCAAGTTACTAGTAATTATCAAAACATAAAAAAAGATGATTCATTATACAATATAAATCATAGTAATTAAAACTTTATATGTTGTCTAAGAAAAATAATAGTCTCATTGTCCATAAGCTAACGTTAAATAATCCATATAATCCACATGAGAGTTTACCAAATCCAATTCAATAATTTATTTAATCAAATCAAAGTGGATGCATGTAGTGGCATATCAATTGTACGTACGATCTCGAAGGGTTCGTGCAATGGAGAATTGTAATCTCTGTTCATGATTGCATAAAATTTTGAAGAAAAAAAAGGTCATGCTTTACTTTTGGTGCCGGAAACACATTAGTCAGAAGCATGGGAATGGTCAATTAGCATGACCATTCAATAATCATAGCCTATTGCTTACTTGATCTTTCAAATTGGCAGTGAAGGCATGCAACCAAATAAATGATGAAGCCCACAAGTCATGACCAACCCATCAAGACTTTACTGCTGAGTGCTATAACTTCGATACAAACCAAACCAGTTACAAACTGGACTCAAAAGTAATGCACAAAATCTAGTAACCATTTCCCAATACTATAGTGGATTTGGTAATGTTAGGCATTGACGTGTAGAAACATAACGACAAAAAGCTTCAGTGAATAGTAATCTAATTAATAGCTTGACCAAAAGCCCTCTATATATGTTGATCAAATAGGAGGCATCTCTTTAGGTCTGGTAACCGTGTTAGGTTTGTATAGTATACATACGTTCGTTTGAATAACGTACACTCTATTGAGACTTAGATAAAGTTAAAGCATATTTGTAATACCAAAATATGTATCATATTTGAGTCTTTTCATTGAAATTTGAGATTCGATTTTCAATTTGAACATGAAATTGTAATTGGGAAAATCATTTTATTTTAAAATAAACCAATCCAATAAAAGAAAATTAGTTGGATGTTAAATAAGAAACTCACAATTATATGATTAAAAAAAGAACATACTTGTAATTCACATGCAAATTGATATATGGATAGGACTTTTTTTATGACATATATTAAAATGTCTTTGTCACTTGTAGGTTTAGTTTAGATATAAAAAAAATTAATATTATACACTTATGTGAAAGAAAAAATCAAATTTGTAACAAAAATTAAAATAAATTTATGTCTCTTGACATTTTTAGAATCTCATTTAATTTCTCTATAAATACTTATAAATTTAATATATCAGCATCTGGACCATATTAAGTTAATGGGATACATTGTATTAATTGTGCCTCCTTCACATGCATTCATCTCCTACAGAAGGTTTGAGAATAAGATTTTCAGTCAACGTTCCTCAAATTCATAGTTAGAACTTGACAAGAGATTACCATGAGCTTTAATTACTTTATCTCCTTTTGCGGATAAATGATTTTGTCAAAGCAAAAGTATCTTTCGTCCAAAAGAAAAGATACTAATAAAGGGAAATTTAAAACCAATATAGTTATTGCATAGTATATATATTAGCCATACATTCACTTGGAAAATTACGTTTGAAGTTTTAACTTCAAAGTACGTAGAACAACAAAAAGTTAATCCATGTGATTTTGAGCTGTATTTTTATATATGCATAAAAATAAATAATAAGATAAAATTATGGCCGAAATAATTTCTGATGTCAAATTTTTAACATGCTAGAAATTGCATTCAGATAGCTGTTTGACCAGGGATTGCACAATGCAAAAGACAACTTGAAGATGACTCTCTCTGAGTCGGTGCTTATTTTCTCACACTATAAAAAGTAAAAATATCTTTGCGTGTCCAAGCTAGGAGTGACATCCTCTTCAACCACTCTTAGACGATTTTCTTGAAATTTTTTTCCCTTTCCATATAATGCCATTTGGTACACGCAATAGATCTCTTCTTTTGTCATCCCGATTTTTCTTTTTCAACAAGATTTAGCTTCTACCATGGGAGATATTACAAAGGAATAAGGACATACATGATACATGTCCATATAGTTTTTTCAAAATATTAGGAAACAAAAGTTATTTCTTTTCTTTTATATACAAAATTTCTGTATATTAAAGAAAAGAAATAACTTTGGTATACAAAATTTCTGTGTTAAGGATTCTAGCTCAATTGTTTGAGCAGGATCTTTAATTTTTATGGATAATATATATATATATATATAATTTCTGTCTGTTTTTGTAGACAATTTTCAGCAAACAACTGCGGGAGATAATAACAACTGATGATATAAAGTCTATAACCAAATAAAAAATGATCTATGTCAAATAGTAACGCTTTCCTGAATCCCAAATAAAAAAACAAATAAACAAATTAAAAGGTCATAAAAACAACTTAAATTAATCAAAGTGAATTAATCTCGTAAAAAAAATGAAAGAGAGTCAACTAAATTCCCTATTGGAATTGTTGATTTTATTGCTTTCAGTTGTCGTTGCTATTACTTGTGACATTGCCATTGCCATTGTTGTTCTTGTTGGCTGTCATGTTGCCTTTATTGTTACTGTTACTATTATTATTACTACTGTTGCTGTGTTGTTGCTGAGCACCACCAATAATGGAAGTGATAGCTGCTGCCAATGCTGCAGTGAAATTCGGGTCAGTAGCAATGGCAGCACCAACTGTGTCAGCAAGGTGTGGTGGAACAACCTGATGAGGAGGTAATTGGTTATTACCAAATTGTGAAGAAGGGTCTGCATCATCATGTGATGATGACATTTGTAGGCCAGAAAACTTTGATTGGTTGTTATAAAGTGCTTGTCCAAATATCTGAGGCAGTAAAGATGCTGTCGGGGAGTTTGAAAAATTATTCTGAGGGACACCAATTTGAAACTGGTTTTGATGCTGCTGCTGCCTTGGGAACTGAAGAGGGTTTGGAGAATGAGTTAGGTCTAATGTAACAGTTGGGAATGGAGCAGATGCTGAGATAGTGGCCATGCTTGAAGAGCAAGGAAGGAGTGTCCTTGTGAGGAAGTTTGCATTCATTATGCTGTCAGCACTTGACATTGATCCAGAAAGCAACATTCTTGCTGCTGAGGATGTGGTTTGTGCCATTGCCATGGCTGTTGGAGGCAAAGGATGGTTGTGATTTCCTTCATAGGTTGTGATAAGGACTGTTCTATCTTCAGCACACCTTTGTACCTGTTGTGAATTTCAAGTACAAAATGTGGGATTAGAAAAATGTTGAACAACTAAAAAATGAACCTTGAAACTAACATTCTTCAATTTAATAGTATTTTGTACATTCTTATAGTCTTATTCAAACTTCAATAAATGAATCTCAAAATCATTATAATTAGCATTATATGTATATGCAAACTTGTTTTGCAATTAGCTGAGTCAAAGGTTTTAAATCGTGGTTACGATTTTGTCAAGACTCTTGATGTTTTATACAAATCCAATTAATGTAGTCACAATTGCATTCACCAAACCCCAAAATCTTAACTGTATTTTAGAACCTTTAAGCCAATAAATAAAGTTAACGACTAATAATGCCAAATATTTTAGTACCAATTTTGATTTTTTTTACTCCCTAATTTTGGCAACCATGTTATATCTCTCCCTAATAACCTCTTCCTTTTCTATCTTATATTTATATTTTTTATCACATCCATTACTCTTTCTCTTTCTCCTAAGGGTGTATTCAGCTTAATTAAGAAGAGTGAAATCATAAATTTTGTTTTAAAACAGGAAATCAAACGTTATAGTGGACATCAAATATAATATACCTGTTTTCTAACTGGGCAAGCAGCTGCCATGCTACACCTATAATAAGCTCTAGGACATGGGTTTCCTTTGGCCATTTTCTGCCCATACTTTCTCCATTGACACCCATCAGTAATCTGCATGAACAAGTAAAAACTTCTCCATCAGCAAAAATGAACAACAATTTATCATGAATAATTTTTCCAAAATTAAAGAATATGCATATACACTATTCTTAGGTTGTGTTTGGTAAGAAAAAGAAAAATAGTAGAATAAAAAAAATGTACTTTGTTTCATGAGACTTACATTTCTAATACTTTATTTTAATTAAAATTTATTTTTTATTTCTTTAATCTAAACCAAACACATCCTTACGTACCATGGGTGTCTCTGATCGAGCTCTAACAGAAACTCTTGCCTTCCTAATAGTAGCCTCAGCCTGAGCCTGATCAACACTATTATTATTCTTTGGAGGACTGAACCTTGGAACTTTATGAGCATGCCCTGAGGGACTATCATCCTCTCTCTCTATCCCTCTACCATACTCCTTCTTCTCTTCTTCATCATTGGTCCCCAATTCCTTGGAAGCCACTTCTATGTTGGGTGATCTTGATCGGTCTTGGCTTCTTCCCCCTGATGAAGAAGAGGGTTCAATATCAGTGCTAGTACCATTATTAGTAGCCAACCCAAGATCCATAAACTGCCTTGGAACTAATACCCCATCACCACCACTCTCACCTAATTGCGGCTTCTTCTCTCCACCATACACTTCTTGCTCTTCTTCACCTTCCTCTCCCTTACGCTCCTGCATCAGATTCATAAAATGCATCTGAAGCGCGTTGTAATTGGTGTTAACCTGATCAAGGGTGTCCCTCAACTTTTGATTCTCCCTCTTCTTTCTCTCAAGATCTGCTTGAAGAACAGCCATCTGAAAAACAAACGGTTCGTAGCAAACGCTCAATTTTGAAACAAATGAAAAAGAAAAGCACCCCATCACCATAACATGTAATATCATTAAATATCTATCTTTACCTCATTCTTAGCTCTTTTGTCTTCTGAATTGGGTGATATCTCATCATCCACCATAGATTGATCACTGATAGTGTTGGTAGTAAGAAGATTCAGACCAGTCTATTAAAAAAAATTTATAAAATTCATGAGCACACCAACAATATATGATTATACAGAAAGATTGAGCTCAATTTCAAAAGCTTGTGCAATTTTAAAACCATAAACCATACAATATATATTAGAACAAAACTTGCATAGTAGATGCACTTCTTTAAATACTTTTGGTGTTGTCGATCTCCAATCACAATTGAAGTTTCATTTCAATCTCAATAATCGATGTAATAAAGGTTTATATTAAATGTTAACGTAAATACAAACCTTAATTCAGTAATAGTAATGAAACTCTGATGAAGAATAACATTATAAACCCCAAAGAAACAGTTTTTAAGTTTCCTTTTTCTTTTTCATAAAATCACATGTAAAATATGATGATGGGTTCGGTGACTCACGTTTAGTTTGAATTCCAACGTCGGTGGAGTGGTGGAATGATGATCATTGTCGGGGAGAGAGACAGAAGCAGTAACGTTGTTGTTGTTGTTGATGTCATCATCTTTGGTACTGTTCTTGTCGGAGAAGAAGTCCATCTCGGTTCTGTTGTGGAGAGATGATGGTGAAGAGGCATCATCATGATTGTTTGAAGAACATCTAAGGTTGACTTGGAAGGGGATGGTGTCGTCTTTGGTATTGCTAACTGTGGTATCCATGTTGTTGTGAAGACTAAGTTCTTTCCACTTGTTGTTGTTTGTGTCTTCAGCTGGGAAAGAGTTGAGAACAATTGGCTTGTGGAGGAAGAAGCTCCCAATTGGATCTGAATCCATGGAGTGGAGTCCACCACTTCTAACTATAAATTCAAAGAGAGAGAAAGAATAAGGGACAGAAAGAGAGAAAAGCTGTGAAATCTTTATAAACGATGCAATGGACTCGGCATAAAATGGGATAGTTGAGACCGAGACTTGAGAAGATGACCAGAACTAGTGTAGTTGTTGTCTCTCTTAGCTTTGAAGTATTATTACATTTGAGAGTTTTATTACATATGGAGAAATATATACTTCCATATTATAAGATAATATATAAATAATTTGTTGATGTAAGTGGTATTGGATTTAAATTTTTTTAGTAAGATCATTTTTTGACAAAAACTAATTGATATTTTGTAACAATAATATAATTATAAAAATATATATTAAAAGAGGATATATGAAATGGTGCATGACTACAATATTCATATGAAAAAATGTATTCTTATTTGTTTTAACTTAGTTATGTTTAATTATATATGGATATGTGTTATATTTTCATTTTATTTTTTAAACTGAAATACTTTCTTTAAAGATGAATCTATCCAATCTATTTTGTGTTTTAAATTAGATGAATAATGGATGGATCTGATGCAGATAACTACTAAAATTGTTTTTTTTTTTTCTAGTGACAAAATTAGTATGAAAATTGATAGTATAAAAATAGGCATATTTAAGTTTAACGAGCGAAATTATAGTTAACCGTTTGCGCAAAGGGGGATAAAAGTCGGTATAATTGCAACACGTTAGAATTTACAATTAAAATTTTCTGTAATAGATATATTTATTATTTGTTTGTTTTGAAAGCAAGTCTTGTCTGAATATATATATTTTATTACTTTTAGAAGAGTAAAAAAACTTCATGAGAATAAAAGATTATTTAATTATATTTAATTTGAATTGTATATTTTAGAACTATCATAAATATAAGTTTGAAAATAGAGATGATATTAATTTTCCAAACCTAACAATATAGGGGAGATTGCTCATTCTTAATTATCGTGTAAATTAATTATAAAAAGTCATTTGCAAATTTAACAACTCTGAAGGAAATGTTGGATACAAAAGCCTCCTCTACCTCCCGAAATGTAAGTTAGTTGACCAAACCATGTTCAACAATTTCCACCAATCATATGGGGAAAAACTTGTCGAAATTAATATTGGTACGTACCCAAAGTAATTTTGAATTAATTTGGAAGATTCCGTAAGAGATGCAATCTTGTTGTTTTCTTGGGAATATTAATTATTATTTATAATTAGTATATTTTATTTATTTATTTGTGACAAGGCATTGATTTGGAGTGACTGAAAAGCATGAATGAAGGAGAAGGACCCTATTGACGCGTTCCCAAAATTCACCGCCCCTATTGGCCCGGCGCATGAAGCCCGTGAAAAGTGTAGTCTCAGTCAACCGTTGTAATGGGGGCCCAGTGAGGCCCACATTATGACGACTCTGAATGGGTCCCACCATACTTCACTTGGACACATATAACCACATAAGATGGCCAGATAGACCAGAAAAATTAATTAATCCCAATTGGGTAATTAGTCTATTTGATTCTCAACAATGATGCATGGATATTATGTGACATTTTGGGAGAAAAAAAATACACAGGTGATGGAACTTGGAAGTGTCAAATATAATATATGGAATAAACTATCAATAGTTCTTCATTTTTTTTTTAAATAATAAGAATATATAAGTAATCTCTAAACATTAAATATATATTAATTTAGTTCTTGTAGTTTACTGAGGTCCAAAGGCTGATTTAAAAGCTTTTTCAATATTTAAGAAATTATTTAGTATGATGGAATTTTAATACACCAGCTGGCAGTTTATATATGTGGAACTTTCAATATTCTCCAACTAAATTTTGTTAAGAATCACCGCAACTTTTGTTGACTGCTTTTGGCTTATTTTAATTTGAAAATTAATGAGTTTATGTTGCCAAATCTATCTAGATTTTTTATTTGATTAGAATGTATAGGTCGGTTTTACTTCTTCGAGTCTTACATCACGGAAAGAAAGTGATCAATCTCATAATAATTTTGCCAACCTAACTGGAACTAGCTTTTCCCTTGTTTTTCCTCCTTATAGTCCCTCTAATTTGTTCAGAGGTTCTAAGTCACGTAACCAAAACCATGTGTTTTGGGTATGTATTTTTTACACATGAAAGAAGCTCTGCATGGATATTGTGTAAGACTTATATAATTATTGGAAAACATATAATTGTACTATTACGTAGCTTGATGGAAAGTGGATAAACTTTCTTCGGTGCGTCAACCAAGTTCTAACCCTAATACGTAGTTTAAAGTAAAATGGGTAATGTCCAACTCATTTTTTGGGTGGATGGGGGTGAAAGGGAAGAGTAATAAAGAAATTGATAGATATAATAATAATAATCGATATCATAAGAAAAAGGAGAAAAAATATAAAAAATAAATAAAGTAGAAAAGAGATGGAAGAGAAAATGAATGTATAATAATAATAACCTAATTTAAGTCATATCAGCATTGTCAAACAGAAAATCATTATTACCTGATTAATGGGAACATTAAGAAATGCAACAAATATTTTTTTAGAAGATTTATTAATAAAGATAGTCTTTGTCGTCAGAAATAAGTATTAACTAATAATAAACCCAAAGAAGATACCGGTGTGAATGCAATTAGGGGTGAGAAGTAGTTAGATTTGACTAAATTTTATTTTAAATAAATTATATTTATTTTTCAAAATTAAGACTTAAACCAAATTTGTTTTCTCGGTCCTAAATAGTACTATATATAGTATATAAGGGAAATATAAGGAATATAGAGAGAACATATACAGAGGAAAGCAATTTGTTATATGCAATATAAATTGCAGCATTGCAAACCAAGCTGTAGAGCTACTTTATTGGTACATACTCATCTAACTTTACGATGACAAGAATATCATTTTTTTTTATTTTCTACTTGAAATTTATATTCATTAAATTAATTAAATTATTTTAAATCTTCTTTTGCCCAACACTAACTAACCAAAACATTAAATTTCAATCAAAATAAAAAAAAAATCACAAATTTTCTCTCCTCAAACCCCCATATCACATCCTATAGTTTTTTTTTTTTAAATTGTGCCAATTTTTTTTACTATATTTCTGATTTCTATGTTTTTAAATTTTTATATCTCACATTTATCTTCTTTCGCACTAATAAAATGATACAAAAACTAACAAACATATTTAATAATTTATGTTATGAACAAGTCCTGAATCAGCCTGGTTGAAGGTTGACACCAAGACTCAATCATAGCATGCTAAAAAAGCTATTGGAATCATCTTCAATCACCCATTAAATACATGAGATCCTTGTTACTTGTTAGGACATCTACATGTACAATGAAAATCGCGGTTGCTATGCAAGGCACTGCAGAAACTCCTTCATCATCCTAGTGTTTTTTTTTTTTTTTTTTTTTTTGTCTGCTTCATCATCCTATTACATATATGACTTCGTAGTTTCTACTACAATAAGATCATCTTCATATACTTAATATCAGGAACTCGCGAAGGGATTGTGGATAGGTTAGAGTTCTCGGAAGGTTTGTAAAAATAATTTAGATATGTGAAAATAGACAGCACAACCATATTTGCTTAGTTTTAAAAATAGAAACACTTAACTGGTTCAAAAAAACAATAATTGAAAGACAAAAAGGACACATAATCCAAACTAAGATAAAAATGCAATTAAGTCATTATAATAAGATACCATAAACCTTAACGTGTTTTCGAATCCTTGTTGTTTCTTGAGCTTGTATCTATTTGTTTGATTGAATTTCTATTGGTATTTACAAGACGCGGAGAAAAGTGTATGAGAATTGAATTTATAAACTATATTTAATTATATATCATTAAAATAAAGAAACTAAGACTTTATTTATACTCAATGGGTACTACGTTATTATTACAATATATATTTTAAATTAATTTTTTTAAAAAAAACATCGATTTGTCATTATTATACATAAGGAGATTGGTCGGATTTTAGCTATTTAAGCTTTATATTTTATATTTGTCTTTCCTCACGTGATCCTTTTCTTCAAAGCCTGCAAATCCACAATCCTCACCATGACACTAGCAATGCGTTCATACCGACACAAGCACAATGAAAAAAACTAAAGTATCCATCAAAAGTGTCTTCTTCTAAGTGCAATTAACATAAGGAGATAATCAAATTTGACTACATTTTTGTTAAGCCAAAATAATTGGTTCCTTGCGTAGTGGTCATATCAAGCTGAACCAGCTTATACATCTAAGACGAGTATAAAAAATAATTTACCAAAGGTGGACCTAAGAATCATTAAGATAAGCTCTTTGCAATAGAGCGTGAACCCCGCGGCTCACTAGCACATGTGAGCAATTCGATTCATACACGATTATCACTTAAGATAATATTAATATAATATAAAGTCAAATTAAACCAAGGTTTATAATAAGAGTGCCCCATTAGTCAGCTTAAACAAACAACTTCCATACTTATGGGATAAGAGTGAAGACCAACCTTGTTTCGTATGCAAATATAAGATTGATTCAATAGTTAGAGAAGGGTTAAGGAAGAAGGGAAAGGGAAGAAGTTACAGGTTTGAATCTTTACAACTGATATTTCTAATAAAAAAATTAATAAACTAACATTTGTCGATAAAACAAAGTCATTTCATACAATGTCAAAGTGTTAACGTAGCATATTATACAAAGAAAAAAAAAAAAAAAAAACGTTTTCACAAGCTATCCATCCATATTGTGACTTTGATGTTATTGTTTATTCGATCTCTACCACAAGTTGATTTGGCAGAAGGATTAATAAAAAAAATAGTTAAACTCTAATTTCTAACAAACAAACAAAAAATGTATAGAAAAAGACAAACAAATATGAATGGAATCATAAATCCGATGATTTGTTGAAATATAAAAAACTTAAACCCTGTTCAAACCCATTCCAGCACTATTGACACCTGTCCAACACTCCTCGTATCATCAGCTTTGATTCAATTGTCATTTCAACAACAAAATGTCAGTTTTTGCACGCATAAAATGGAGAAGTGACACCAATAAACAAAGACCATATTTACTTATTGTAGACAAACTAATTATTCCCAAGCCAAATTTCTCAAGGGTGTATGTATCCACCCATAAGGAAACAAAGCACCATATTTAGAGTTGATGGGGCCATTAAGAGTTATAATAAACTACTAATCAAATACAGAATTAGAAGTATATCATGTTATCATACCATTGAGGCATTACTAATAAATTATTTAGCTGGATAAGTAATGTGTCATCCATGACTGGAAGCGAGACCATGCGAGCTGAACTGCGGCTTCGTCTTCGTCAGGCATTCCCATATTCTTCCTCCTCTTGATTCCTTCTGGAGACCTGTTCATGAATGCATGTCCATTGCCAGGATATATGTGTACCTCATGTGGAACACCAGATGCCTTCAACTTCTCCTCTAAGGCCTTGGCAGCCTGAGACATCAAACAATGTTCAAACATGATATTGCTTGAAGTAAAGAATTATGAGACTCAGAACATCAACAAGTGTTCTCTTCCTCTTCCCTTCCCCATTTACAAACAAATATTTTCTAGTTAAAATGTCAGATGATGGAACTGTGGTAGCAATTAAATGATGAAAAATGGCCTGAAAATGTACATTGAGTGATGACATATAAAACTTATAGGAGAAAAGAAGGTAATGTTTCATGAATCCAGAGAATATAAAACTTAAAAGGTATTAGTTGTATTACCAAAGCAACCGAATTAACATTTGTAGCATTTTACTTATGTGCATTGGCGGCATAAGAATGACAAAAATGTTAAAGCCTATTTGGTTTTGTTTCTTTAAGAGGTAAAATTCTAGGCTCATGAGGTGGGGAAATTCATGGCCAGTAGACGTCAAAGTTTTGTCCTTTATATGACACCTCGTGGAGAAATTGGACTGTGTATCATAAAAGCTTCAAGACTTCCTCAACATTACTTAGGGTATGCTTTACTTGGATAAGGAAGATATAAATGCTTTGCTTGGAAAGGAAGGAGAATAATAACAAGATGAAAAATAGACACAGGGGGACACAACTTTCAGAACATATCCCTTCAATTAAGCTTTAGAATTGATTTTACTTTACATTACCCAAACAAACAAACAACTGTAAAATCTTTTTTCTACAGTCTTAAGCAATCAATCACTAGGCTATAGATGTCCTCCCTTCCTATTTACCAGAAAGCATATAATGATTTTCACTTCTCATTTACAGCCCTCCATCATTAAATGATCTACTAGGCACATCATCTTTGTAAGATCAAGAGTCCATCTGCATATTAATCCTCACCAAAAGAAACTACGTGTATGCTTTAGAAGGTAGGCAGCCCCCTTCGAGAAAGGAAAAAAAAAAAAAAAACAACAATGATATTCATTTGGAAAACAAGCCAGCTTAAAAGATCAGCAATGAGTTGCAAACATATTGTCGTACCGTAACATCTGAAAAGCCAACAAAATTATCCAGCTCTCCAAAGTGGGCCTGAACAGGAACCTTGGCTTGGGCAGGGTCTGCAAGCTCAGAAGAAGGAACTCCATAGAAAGCTACAGCAGCATCAACATTTGGAACCAGGACTGAGCTTGCAATTGCGAGAGCACCCCCCATACAAAATCCAGTAACACCAGCCTGATGCAATTAAAGATAAATCACAATTTGTTTAACCAGTGACTTACCTCGAATTAAGCAAAATGGTATTTTCCAATTTAGAAAGTATTTTAAAAAAATAAAAATAGAACAACCAGATTCAGTATTGTGTATCACTATCGGCATGTTAACCTATTGGGAAATAGAGGACCTAAATTATCTGATTTGGAACAGAATTAGTTCCCATGCTCTTTTACTTCCAAACTACATTAATAAACATTCTGTTGACAAACTTATCATGTCATGACAATATAACACACAAAAGCACATCAAAATTATGTACTATTTGTGAAATGTTATAAAAATGCCTGTAAAATAATTCCCATATAATTAGATGAATCCATTGTCATGATCATAATGCAAATTTTCCAAATAAAAAATGAATGGAAGATGGATCCAAATTACCATAAGTCGTTGGTTGAGCCTATCTTGACTCTCTAGATTAAAATTATAAAATATTTGCACCCAAATTTTGGAACAAAAAAAAAAAAAAACAAAAAAGCAGCATACACATGATAAATAAGGCCAGATATTATATGACTTCATAGCACAAGGCTCGATCAATTTTAAAACTACCAGGAATTGGGTTTTCAACTTTTCATGGTGAACACCAATGTATTGGAAAATTAATATGATGTGTTTGCAACCTATGATTTGTAATGGAAAGTTTATGATTTTCATAGGGAAGTTTTTTCATGGATTCATGTACCAAAATGCAATTAAGCAAAATCCCACCCTCAACTCTCAATTCAGTTTTCTAATTATTTTAATGTATAAGAGGGGTTTGATGAATAAACTTATAGAATACAGCTCTTGCACCCCCAAGCAACAGTATAATGTATTGTATTAGCTTATTCTATCATGCCTAATGCAGAGTGTCAAACACTCAATCTAACTCACCAAATCTTAAGCAAAGGCTAGTTTATGCCTTCATGTTCATGGGTTGATAAAACACAAAAACCTTCTGCAATCACACTATCACAGAATTGCGATAAAAAGAAATAACAGAACAACTTTTCAGACACAGGTCAACATATAAGAATGTGGCGGTGTAGTTAAGAGGGCGGTTTAAAATAAATCTTTTATCTTGACAATACATGAACAGGAACAAACCTTTTTTGAACCATTTGCCTTAAGCCAGTTAACCGAAGCATTGATATCTTTTACAGCACCTTGCCAATCAAGACCATCAAACAAATGTTGGGCTTCTGCAACATCCAGACCAACCTTTCCTCTGTACAGACTGGGGAAAAAAAAGGCAAAAACCCATAAAAAAAATCTGAATACAGCATATGCTAATATTGCACAATACACAAAGACCAAAGATTAGGTGGCAACTGATAACAGATATCTTACTCTGGAATAAGAGCTTTAAATCCACGACCAAGTTGAGAAATCATCACAGCATGATTTTTAATTTCAAAGTCCACACCCCACCACTCCTGAAGCACAACGATTCCAGGAGCGTCGTTTTTTCCAACGACAAATGCATCAAATGCCTAATCATTGAAAACAGAAATTACATAATAGAAAATTAGCAATGAGGTTCTCCGGTTCCACTACAGGTAGAAACATTGAAATCTATATAAAAATGGCACAATATAACTTCAGATCAAACAACATCACTAAAAATGATATCTCATCAATCTGGTCTTAAATCACAACCAAGATATCAACACATGGTCCGCGACCATGATTTCAGCCGTGTCACATCGGCCATATTTTCCACAATTTCCTGCAATGTCAGGGATTGTGACGAAATTGCGACTACAGCTGCAATTTAAAACCTTGATCACAACTTTATGCTGCAAAGTAAAAAACCACATTACAGCTGAAATGCACACAATTTTTTCAGCTATGGTCCATGATCAATATTAGCACATCATGAAACAATCAGTTCTAAGTTCTAACTCCAATTCACTGTTTCCAGACAATAATTACCCCCAACAAATTGATGCTGGAAAGTTCTAAACTTTATCTTTGTCACTGCAGAGACTCATCAATACCTTCCAAGTTCAACTCAGAAACCCATTACTCAAAAAAAAAAAAGTTAGAAAATTTCTATTTTGCAGACAAAAGAAAACGGAAAATTAACAACAAAATGCGGCAAAACAAAGCAACCCTTTGAATGGGTTCTGATGATGACTTACAGTATCGTCCCTTTGAATGCGGATTTTGTTGAAAGGAGCAGAGTCAGCGATGGAACGGACTGAGAAGCGACATGCAAAGGGTGAAATGGTCCGAAGAGGAACCGTGGTGAAGAATTTGGGAGCAACCCGCAACATTATTCCCTCACTCACTGCCTCACTTCACTTCTGGACGAGGCTAAAAGAATTTAAAAACACAAGCTTAAGAATGGATAGTCGATAGTGAGGCTGTTAGAAATTGTGAAAATTCTCTGTCTTTTACTTTTCTCAATAGCATTAAACAAAATGATTTGATGTTTAAGGAATTTTCACATAAAATAAAATAAGAAAGTAAGTATTCTTAGAGAATTTGTATTTATTAGGGGATAATTTTATTATATTTTTTTATTTTAATAAATTTATTATTAGGTCTTTGAAGATAATAATATTAATTAGAGGTAAACTTAGAAATATATGTTTGAATTCTCATTGAAAACTTTTAATAAATTTAAAAATATTTTTTTTAGTTCCTTGTCTACTTTTAAAAAATCTATAATTTTAGTATCCTATTTTTTAATTTGAGATATTTCATCTTCCAAATTTTAAAAATCTATCATTTTAGTCTCATTTTTCAATTTCAAATTTGACTATATATTTTTTAATTCTTTTTTAAATAAATTAATCTTATTAGAAATTAAATGACTAAAAAAGTATTTATGATGTAGATAGTAAATAAACACGTGTAAGTCAAGATTTATATAATACATATATCAACACTTGAAATTTATCACAACCATTAAAATTATGAAATTTTTTAAAATAAGATACAAAATGTCTAAATTAAAAAATAAAAGACCAAAATTATCCATTTTTTAAAAGTAAAAGATGAAATATCTCAATTAAAAAAAATTAAAATTACATATTTAAAAATGTAAGAGGATAAAAATTACCTTTTAACCTTTATTTAAGAGTCTGATTACTAAATTTACGTCATAGAATTGATTAAAATTTAATATTATATATAATTAACTTCTAAAAAACTCCCACGACTTTATATCCATTCATGACAGGATGTATTAGTCAATATTCATTGATATATATATATATATACATCACTACACAAAGGGGTGAGAGAGAGAGAGAAAGAAGATATTGTATTTATATTATTTTTAAATTGTACTGAAAATGCAATAAAAAAATAATTGTATTGAAAATTGAAGTTAACATGGGTTTCATGGAAATTTTAGATGGCTTGGATATATGCATCAGTAATAAAGGATGTGCTCACCGGGCTGACAATACATAAAAAAGGTTGGAGGTCAGAATTCTGTATGCCAAGCCATTGGGCTTTTGTGCCATCACATGTTTCGCTCCAGGAGGTGGCCCAACTTCAATGGCCCAACAAAAGAGATGTGCCACAGGATTGCTTGAGATGTTCTTTTGCAAGCATTGTCCTATAATTAGCACACTTTTTCATAAGCTTACTTTAAGACAATGCTTAGCATATATGTGGATTATCAATTGGGGCTTACGGCCCGTCTTTGAAGTATGCTATGCATGTCTCCTTGCATATTGCATCATCACCAACTCCAATTTCTTGCCCCAGCTAAGCATATTGTAAATATTGTAAAAGTCCGTAAAAGATGAAGGAAATAGCTCCAGTACAAATCTTTATCATAAAAATAGGTATATGTTGGATTATTTTACTAAAGAAGACTTCTCCGAATAAAGAAGAAAACCGGTGGGGCCAGAAAAGAAGATAACAGATAATAGCCAAATAAGAATTGTCGGCAGTACTAACGACAAGATATCAGTTTGTATATTAGTATATTTTCATTTGTAGTTTTCTCTTTATGTGTGTTTGCTTTTTATCATCTTATTGTTTATATATGTACGTTAATTTATCTTTACACTATTTGTAAATTAGAAGTTGAGTCCGAAATGAAATTCGGAGGTCTTGTACGTCTATATATAGCCATGTAAAATAAGAGGAAAGCATGAGCTTTTATCATATACAACTCTCTTCTTTACTTCTATAAACATTTTTTGTATAATCATCATCGTTTTGGTCTTCTTACTCGCTTATCTTCAAGAATATCTTTGTTAGTTTTTATAATTATGATTTCTTGTCATTTAAGAGTACATTATAAATCAAATATTATTCATGCATGTATAATGTTTGAATTTCAAGATATTTTTGTTATCTATAGAAAAGACTTTTCATATGATAATTTAACTTGGTATATACTTTGTTTAACCCTGGACCTAGGCATATGTATTCCCGCTACTTTTCTAGTAATTTACAAGATATATACTGTATTAGAATATTTGGCAGAAGGGCTATCAATTCGAGCATGGTGGAACAATCAAAGAATGACAAGAATAACACCAATGAATGCTGGTTTTTGTACATTTCTTAGTGTCCTACTTAAGCTGTAAGAATATCTGAAACTGTGTTTGACATAACAAAGAAAGATTTGCCCTCAGCTAAGGATATTGGAGATGATAAGGATGCTGGTAGGTACACCTTCAATGAGTCCCTAGTTTTCTTACCAGGAACTACCATTTTGTTGGTGCAATTGACAGCAATGGTTATCAAGTTATTAGGGTTGCAACCACCAGTGGCAACTCAGAGTGGGAAATATGGGTGTGGACTAGGTCAGATTTTCTGTAGTGTTTATTTGATAATTTGCTATTGGCCATTTCTAAGAGGATTATTTGCGACAGGAAAGTATAGAATTCCTATGTCTACAATATTGAAATCAGCTTAACATGTTTCTTTGTACACCTATGTCAAAGGATTGTACCTGGTTGATGAGGTTTAGAAACTAGGAAAAGTCATGATTAATGTAAGAAACATGGTTTGTTAATATCAAAATGGCACAACAAAAAAGTTGTCCCCTTGGATTTTAAGATGTATTTTTAATGCATGTTTTATGCTGAAAAATTTTAAAATAAAAGTTATACCAAGTAGCAAGATTAGAAAGATATTTTAAAAATAATATTATTTATTACTTGAGATTAATAAAATAAAATTACTTTAAGCAACTTTCTTAAATAATGTAAAAGTAATTATTTTTGTTTATACACAAGTCAAGTCAAGAAGGAATAGTAAAGTTCAAGCTTCAAGAAACAATTTAGCAACAAATTATATTTTTTTATAATCAATATTAAATTACAATATTTTTAAATATTAAATTTTTATTAAATTATTTATGTAACTAATAATATCACATTTTTATCAATTGAGGATTATATTTTATTTTATTTTTTTAGCTTCCAATGATCATTCACCGCCACACTGCCTCCCAGTGTTATAGTCTATGAATATTTACCCAAAATGAAATCTGTCAATAAACAAAGGGGGAAAAAGATATTAAAAATGGAGAAAAGGGAAAGACAGAATTTGAAGCAGTGAGAACTGAGAACTCTTGTCGATCCTTTTTCCACTTGACATTGCCAACGCCATCAAATACACAACCTTAACTTTCCCACAATACTACCCATCCATCATTCGTTTTCTCTCTCTAGATTTTTTCAGTTAGTTATTGCTGTCTTCTGTTTGTGTGTGCCGACAACACAGAAAGAGAGAGAGAGAGAAAGACATGGCTCTGAACCAATCAAAGGCCGTGTTGTTGAGGGTGAGTTTGGTGGTGGCGCTGTGCATAGCAGGGTACATAGTGGGTCCCCCTCTCTACTGGCATTTCGTTGCAGTGAACAACCACTCTTCTTCTTCTTCTACTTGTGCACCCTGCATCTGCGATTGCTCTTCGCAACCCATTCTTTCTATTCCACAAGGTCTTTCTTTCTCTCTTCTCTCTCAGATCTCATGATTTTGCTAATTACTCAATTACCCATCTCATGATCTTGCTAAAAAAACTATTTTTTTTCTTAATTGGGTTGTCCAATCCGGATTTTGGATGAGTTTTTGAGATCTGGGTTGTGTTAGTTTTTTTTATTTTATTTTTTAGTTATGTAAAAGTGGGTGTTAATTCAATTGTGGAAGTTGAATCATGACTCCTTCAACTAATATAACAATTTAATCCCTTTAACCTTCTGATTCATGTTCTCTAGCATTAGTGATTTGATGAGAAGACACTGTTAATAGAACAAGTCAAAGGATGGTGCTGATTGGTTTGCTTCGTTGACATTATTATTATGCTAGGGTTTTTGGTTTTTCCTACAAGATCTTATGAATAAAGTAACTGCCAGTTGTCCATCTAACTAAAAGCAGTTAAAAATTGCAGCCATATTGATTTGCACATTCACTGTCAAACTTATCAGCCCTAGTCATCCCCACATAGCCACATGACCTATGTATGCAATGAGTTTAAACAAATATGAAACTTTGTACTATTGTACCAACAAGTCTTCGGTCTGAGTGATACTGGATTCGGTCCCCTTAAGCAAGGTCTTGGGTTCGAGCCTTGTAGATAGAAAAAACGTGGCCAGTTAGATTTTTCGACTGAGATTAGTCATCGACAAAGTCGGTGGATATTACGTACCAATAACATGGTAACAAAAAAAAAATATACTGTTATTTCCTTTGGTTATCACTAATGAATTTGAAAATTCAATAATCACATAAATTATAGTTTCAAAACTTTGTACTATAACACCAATTCTATTTCCAATTGAGTGGCTTTGTGGTTTTATCCTAAATCGTAATGTACTGCTCCCTTTCTCCTCATCTAACTGCAAATTGAGTATGTACTTATCTCAGTTTCTTTCTGTGTGTTTCTGCAGGACTGAGCAACACTTCCTTCGGAGGTTGGTTTTTCTCCTTGATGAACTACTGTGAATTATATAAATAGCCCATTTTGTTCTTGTTATACTTGTTTTCTATGTACACATACTTGTATGATGGTAGGACTGTAGGTATTAAAGTAACATTGTTCTCACTTATAAGTAGTAAGATAGCTACATATTTCTTCTCCTTATATGAGATCATCATTTAGGATCCTAATCCCATGCATCTTTTTTATGTTTTTCTTTTTATTTTAAAAAACAATGAAACAATTGATTCCTGGGCTATTTTCATGTTTAAAAAATCTATTATAGCTTTTTGTTTTATGTCAACCCAGTATTCATGTCAATTTGCTAAATAAAATTTTGGTACTGTGTAGCAAAATATTGCTTTGAGGCCACTTAAAATCTATTCTGTTTAAATTAAGGCATCAAACTAATAAGAATGCCTATATCCTTCTTGTGCTATAATAAACTCGCTTTGATCACATGTTGCTTCATGGTTCAGGTGTGCTGTTGCCCACTTTAAATATTAACAACAAATTTTAATCTTGTAATGGATAAGCCTCTGCTAGAAAAAACACATGAAATCTCAATAACACAAATTTTATTTTCCCTGCAGTTGCATTGTCATAAAACATATTGTTTTTGACGATGCTTGTTTTGGATTCAACTAACATTAACAAGTGCCGTTTCTTTTTTCTTGATTGGAACTGCTATTCAGATTGTGCAAAGCCTGACCCAGAAGTGAGTGGAGACACTGAAAAGAATTTTGCTGAGCTATTGACAGAAGAACTCAAGCTTCGGGAGAGCCTAGCCATGGAAAATCAGCGACGTGCTGACATGGCATTGCTTGAGGCAAAGAAGATTGCATCTCAGTATCAGAAGGAAGCAGACAAGTGTAATTCAGGGATGGAAACATGCGAGGAGGCTAGGGAAAAGGCTGAGTTGACATTAGTCACGCAGAAGAAGCTAACTGCATTGTGGGAACTTAGAGCGCGTCAGAAAGGGTGGAAGGAAGGACTTGCAAAATCTCATGCACACTCTCAAGGGAAAGTACAGAGTTCTTAGATACGTTACATGGAGGTGAGTGGTTGCATAATACTACAATAGTTTTCAAATGTTGGTAATAGCAAAAGCGAGTCATCGAGACTCATATGTATTCATGTAAGGTCAAGTGTAAAATGCAAATGTATTTCTATCATTCATTTATGGGTCTTTATTCCATGTGTAACACGGTTTAAAGCTAGAAATCATCAAATGTTGGGTAAAACTTGCCTAAAAAATATTGAGACTGTCTTTTTTGTATTATTTTTGGCTTCAGATTTGAACCAAGGCTCAGACTGTTGCTTCTTCGTTGTGTTTAATTAATTTTAGGTTTGATTGACAAGGATAATAGGAGAATCTCCTGGGTCCATCAACTAAATTAATTCTGCTCAATCATTTTAAAGTATTTATCCAGTTCTTGGAGCTTAGTTAATATACAAAAAAAAATGATTTTTTTTTTTTTGGTTTTATCAATCAATCGTTTCTATTACTGATAAATATCAGAATATGCCGTATTGTATAAGTACTTGCCCATTTGAGCCTTGCAAGTTGCAACAACAATTTCCTAACTCGTATTCAAGTGAGTGAAGAATGATATCCAAAATGACAGTCCATGAATAGATTTCATAGTTAAACCAAGTGTACTATGTGATACAGGTTAAAGTTAGTTTAAAATGAAATGATATAAATAGTAAGTGTATGGTTTTTTTTGTTACAATAGTAAGTGTATTATGGTTTGCTCTGAGACGTTGCTTGTTTTAGATTAATTCAAAACATGTATTATGGTTGCTCAAAGAATGTGATCAAGCAACCATGCATCCGAGACCAGCATTTGTCTAGACACCTGGCATTGACTCTTCTATTATTTTGGTTGTAATTATAATTCTCCTAATCCTGTCTTAGATTCCGATGAATAAATAAAAAATAAAAAATTAGACCCACTCCTTATTACAAGGTCACACACTTTCCACTAAAGTTTACTCATCACTGTCTAAGAGGAGAGATCGTGTAGCTTTGGACAGAAAGAGGAGCTTTTAAAAGAATCCAATCATCTTTCCAAAAGCAAGCTAATGGAAGTACCAACCCCCAACCTCCAAGTTATGGATCCTGAAATGATTCCCACATTTCCAAACATTAGAAGAATTTCTCCATGTACATCAATTGATAATTGATGCAGGAGAAAAATGATAATCGGAAACTCAACCTTATACCACTTTTACCCTTACTATTTTTTACAGTTTTAAGTCTTTTAATTTTAAAAATAAACGTTATCCTTATATGTAATTCAACATGAGCAAAAGAAATAGCGGGTTATGAAATAGCAATTGTAAAACAATCGCAGTATCGGCAAAAACTGTCTTGAAATAGAGTTATTGTTCATTGAAAACTTATATATTATTATTTACCAATAAATTTGATTATTTCAGTTGATAATTAATAGAAAATTGGGGGTAGGGAAGTGCGATTCAATAATCAGTGACTCATCCATCAATCTATGCTTTTATTTATACCAACACTAGCCATTCTCGTAAAAGCCTAAGC
Source organism: Glycine tomentella (assembly GCA_007407185.1). NCBI lineage: Eukaryota > Viridiplantae > Streptophyta > Magnoliopsida > Fabales > Fabaceae > Glycine > Glycine tomentella. Next base: position 682,361 of record PYAF01002842.1, on the reverse strand, counting down.
ATTAGACTTAGACACACATGAAACGGGCTGGACTGGAGAACGAAATTAGAGCACTAGTGCATGCTTTGAATACTTTCATGTACAGAATAACAAGACATCATGATTGGTCTGACATTTCCTTAACCGAGTGTTCAAACCACCATAAGCAAACTGATATTTGCAACCTCCAACCACAGACGGACTTGTTCAATGCTTTCTTGGACTTGTTACTCACCAGTGAAACAGTCCCATCTGAAAATTACAAAATAAATATGCATGTTAGGTGTCTGAACTCTGAATGAATGAATCTAGCCAAAATTGATTATTGAATTATATTTGTTGTTTCACTAGTAATAGACATATTGAAGTCCAACCTTAGGAATAATGTTGATATCAAGTTTTTTTATCAAGATTTTACAGCCAAATCTGTTATCTACAATCCTTTAATAATACATTAACTATCCTAAAAAAGATTGAGAAAGTTCAATTAGCAGATGTTTATGAACAAGAAATAAGAAGGCGAAAAACCTCGAAGTGTGTTTAGATTAACCGAGTCAGGAAAGTTTCTAGTCAAAAGGTTTTTGGGGAAATTTCCATAGGTGAAAAAATAAAAAAAAAACATTTCTCCAAAAACATGCTAATCTTATCTTGAAAGGGGAAAAAAAATATCGGAACAAGCAAGGGGAACCAATGAAATGAACATCCATCAATCCAATTTTGACAAGAACAGTACCTAAAGCAATCGTAAGGTGCACATACCATTTTTTGATTCCTGAGCTGAAGAATAATTGAGTGAAGAGGAATCTAAATTGTTCCCCTTGTCGAATCAGCAACTTGTGGAAGCCGTATGGCAAGATCATCCAAGTTGGAGGAGTTTTGAATGCTCAATCCTTTCTCATTTGCCAAATGCAATAGACATATGAAGCACAAATGAGGAGAGATGTCACTAATTGTTGCAGCAGCATTGCATTCGCTAGGAAAGTTGGCTAATAAATTCCTGAAAGATAAGGTATCTTTTTGACCCTTTAGAATAAAGAGAGGGTCAAAAAACAAATCAATGTAAGTATTAGTACTTACAATTCAACCACAAAAAGAAAAATAACTTAAATTGTTTATTTACTTAGACATAATATCACGGTAAGGTAAAAATGTACAGTGTTAGCAATGGAACAGAATCCTAAAGAAAATTGAAATAACACAATGTCATGAAGGAAAAGATTAATTTTAAAAGTTTAAAACTAGACAACATATATTGTGCACTCGCATTCCTAGGACATGGAGAAATCTTGACATACCTCTAAAGGAAGTTTAACATATTCTTGAACATGGTCCCAAAGAGTAATTTTTAGTGCATGAACATCAACTTGTTTGGAAGTCTTGTCATACTGGACTTCAATTTTATTGACCTGAGTTATTTGAAAATATGCATACGTGTGAGTTCTAACTGCAATATTTTCAACTGAAAAGTAATGATAACAATTATGTTTAACCGTTATTCTTTCATCACTTTATCTAAAACAACATATCAAGAGCAAGTGTGTAAATTATTCACTAAAACCCACCTGACGAGGCTGAGTAATTAGAGTGTTGGAGTCCTCCATGTCACTATGAAGATCACCTCCGTAGTCACCAGCATCATCCCCACAAACACTTCCATTATCCCACGACGGGAATGATTCATATTCGTTTGATTGTTCTCTAGATCCATCTGCAAAAAACACCGGAACTTGATACAGACAGAATCTAGTGACAGCTTAAAACGTGCTAAAATGTTATCTGGATTTTTTAATATTTATGTCTATAGAGCGAGAGATAAGTTCACATTACACCGAGTGTGATGTTGGTGTAGTTTAATAGGATCAAAATACACCACATAAAACTTGGGAAAATGACACTTTTTAAGTTTTAACTAATTTTTTAGTAGTTATAATTTTAGCAATTCAACTATTGTGTTGATGGTCTTATGAAATAGAATAATTTTACAAATTTTCATAGAATTAAAAATCAAACCATACTTCACACACGCACGTGCACACACACATATATTTTGAAATCACAAATTTACAACTGCAAATTTTACCTGAGAACCTGTTTGCCTTCCTCCCGAGACACTAAAGAAAAATAGAAATCATCAGAGATATAAAATAAACACAGCTGCATGCCTTCACATATATAAAAGAAACTTAACAAGAAATCATCAGTGAGAACACTTTGAAACTCATATCTAAAATAAACTACCTTCACATTAGACAGAAGAAATAACTTGACAAGATCCTCTGGCTGATAGTGGCAGTCCTCAGGAAGCTTTGTATTGCAAGGCAATCTGCTTTCGGGAAGCAGTAACAATTTGGGATTCTTGGGAGGAGAAAATGTATCTAGCATTTTTTTCTCAAGAGAATTTGTGAAATTTAAATCAACTTCAGTTTGTCTCTTGCTCTTTGGCTGCCTACTTTTTAGGGTCGACCCATCTTCAGAAGTTGGATGAACCTCTGAGACTACAATAAAGATTCTAAAATAATTATCATACTGAATGCAAAAAAATATATAAGTATTAAAATCTTTATCTGGCATCCAAACCCCACCTTTGGATTTTCGATACTTCCAATGATCAGGCCCTGCCCATGCGTTTTGTTTTGAACTAAAACCCAGACTCAAAAATAAATACCCGTCAACATTTTCAAATCTGTCATCCATATCAGTTTCTGGGGAAGGAAATTGCTCATCATTGTCCTACAAGTACAAGATTTGGAATATTTTAAAACAAGTGCATCATTCACATATTAAAATATTTAAAGAAAAATTTTAAAAGCTCATTCAAGAAAGTCATGTATGTTTCTATGGTTGAAAAATAGAAAAACCTGAGGGTAACTGGAAAAACTAGGATCTGCATCATTATAGCCAAGATCGGCAACAACTGTTTGGTCATCATGATCATCACTCCAGGCTGTGCAGTTCTCATATTCTTCTCTGTCAAAACCATTTTCATTATTATCAGCATTGTCAAGATCTTCAGCTGAACTCTGGCCTTGAAGTTGAATATCAGTGGGCCTTCTGTTACTTTCATCAAATTGGTTTACTATAGTCCTGAGACTTGGAGAAATTTCATCCTTTACACGCATGTCCAACACCATCTGATCAATACAATCTACAGATGAAAGTAAGTCATCATTGTCCACATTGAATGTGTTATTTTGCAGATGTAACAACAGTTTCACCATAGTATTCAGAACGTAACAAACCTTTGACAAAAGAAAGATCAATAGTATCTGAAATATCAGATTGATTTTGGCTTGTCATACACTTAGCAGGCACTTCTTGTGAATCAAAGAGCACCCTACAGCCACCATATACACCAAGATTATTCATTAAAAGACCCTTGGCTCCACCTTCATCGAATTTTGCTGTTGTTTGGCGATAGAGAGGATCCACGACAAATGCAGCTGAAACAAAAAAACAATAATATAACCCATTTTTAGCACAACCTCAACACCACACCTCATCAAACAAGTAACAGAAACAGAATAGGATTTGAGATCACCATCGAACTTCTTCACATTAAGTGCCTCAAAAGATGATTCCAATGTTGACAAAGGTGACAACTGCATTAAAAAACAACTCTTAAAACTAAGCAAAATGTTTAACCAGTCAAGTCTAGAGATCCAAAGACCACAGACCTTTTTGCTCGTTTCTTTCCTGCTTTCTTCTTGTCTACTTTCAATATTAACACCATCCAGGGTAGTGTCTGACATCATAGCTTAGAATTAGGGCTAATTGAGAACAAAATATTGCAAAACCAAAAGTAAATGTACTGCACTCTGAAATTTAAGTCATTCAGACATTCATTAATCGTTAGTTAGCAAGCATTATTTAGAATTAGAGCACTAGTCATACGATAAGAAGCAAAACAATCCCACATAACCTCGACTCACAAAGCAATCACCAAGGGAGCTCACTACAAATGCATTTTGCATTTTTCAGAAAAAGAAAATGATAAGAGGGTGGTGTATAGATCGCACTATGCTTGATCAAATGGTATAAAAATTGCATTGTGCTTGATAAAAGGTATATAAATTACAACCTTCCTCAGCTTCTTGGCCTGCTCTATTCATCCCACCAAGAACTTTATATGCCTCAGAATGCACTGAATCCACCCTTAATGAATAAATTTTGACTCCAGCCTCAAGAGTGCAGCTTGCCTGCCCAAACAAAATTTCAATTTCAATCAACATCTACATCTACATTCTACACAAACATAACTTCGCTTCTAGAGCCATTGCTGTGAGAATGGTAACAAATTCACTCTTGTTGATAAAAAAAATCACTCGTGTAAATTAATTTATGCAATCCATAAACAACAAAACAACCCTTCAGCATACCAATTTAAATTTAAATATACATGCATTGCATATGGATTTGTTAGTATCGCAGCAATAAAAAACCCTAAACAACAAAAATCTCAAAAATTATCAAACTGCAAATTAATCATAGGCTAAACTATTTATTTAATCTCTATACCTGTCCTCATTTTAAGTTTTAGTCCCTTGACAATTTTTTGTGGTGGTTTATCACCACCAGAAAGTTTACAATTTTTTCTCTTCTTTAATGTTTGGGACTAAAGCATAACTTTCACACATGTATAAGAACTAAAATTTAATCGAAACTAAAACTTAAAATGGAGACAACAACAAAGGGAGCAGATAAATAATTTAATCTTAATTATAACGTACCTTTTGAAAATTAGTCTCCGCGTCATTCTCTTCTTCGGTCTTGATGATATCGGTAAGATGGTCAATGAGGTTCAACTCCCACGTGTTTTTCTGATTAATTTTCTGCACACACACACTAATAAAAAACAAAAGCAAAAAACAAAGAGAGAGTCTTTTCTTTGGGGGGGGGTGGGGGGGGGGGGGGGGGGGGGGGGGGGGGGGGGGGGGGGGGGGTGGAAGTTTTACGTTTTCGCTGGCGAGTTTGATGCAATTTTGGAACAAGTCGAGGATCTGCTGTTTGTTGAGGCCGGGATCGGAATTGGCCTGGAGGGGCTGGCTGAGGGCGAGGCTCTTGCGGCGGATGGCGGCGGCGCGTGCGGCACGTGCCTGGGCGCGTTCGAGCTGGTCGTTGTTGGAGCCCAAGAAGAAGGGGCTGGTCGGGGACTGGATGCGGAGCCTCTGCTTCTGACCCATCGAGGGATTGGGGCTTAGGGTTTCCGCCATGGGAGGGATTTGCTTTGCGGAACGGTGATAAGGTTTGTGTTGGCTCGGAAGTGAGAACGTCAGAATCACAGAGACAGAGATTTGGGAGAAACGGAATTGAAGTGGTTTCCCTCCATTTCTGCGATTTGAATTGGTAGTTCGCTGAGAATTGAGAAAAACACGCACTTTACTTTTCAAAAAGAAGGGCACGTGTCTCAAATGGGGATCGTGATCTCTTTTGTCCTTCTTCAAAGTAAAAATCAATAAACCAAGTGATGTCGAACTTTACTTTGGGCCTGTTTGGATCCAAACAGGCCCTTTATCTTTCGGCTATTTTTTTTTTCTTAGTGCAAGTGATACGGATACTTCTTGTTTGAGCTTTTGATATGAAATAAGTCATCGGTCTCCACAAATAAAGTCACTGTTCAATCTAGACAATATGTAATTAAAAAGATAAATTTTACTAAAATGGGTCATTTATCTTTTAAAATAAATGAATATTTCATATTAATAATGAGTATTAAAAAAGTTATTGATATTTTTATTTTAATTTATGTAATGTAAATAGTAATGTATATAATAAAATAAATTTATAATGAAAATATACTTTGAATATATATATATATATATAAAATAAAAAATTAGAAGGTTGAGTATGTATAAATTAAGATTGTGCCTAAGGTGAATCAATAAAGTAAGTGGCGGATTTTAAGATGAAGTTGGTTTTTTAGTTATAATGGTGAAGTAATGTTTAACATCGTACTATATATTATTAAAATAATAAACGGTTTAGATTAATGATCGATTATCAATTGAGTTTTTTTTAATGTAATTTTGATTTTTTTGCAATTATTTTATATTAAGGGGTTGAGTCCAAAACAGTAGCAAAGTTGTTAAAGAATCACCCTAGGGAGTAGATCTAGATCTTGATTTTTATTGGAGGAACAACGACGTCATATTTCATGACACGGATGAGGTGGAGGAAGAGGCAGCGATGACGGAGAGCACAAAAGGAGGTCGCAGATCTACAAACAAAATTCAGAAAAATCAAAAGAATGAAGAACGTCATCGGATAAGAAGATGTTATTTGGGGTTGGAGAAGACACAATAATTGTGTCAAGTTGTTCTTTGCATTATTGATGGCCGCAGGCAAGCGGTTGTCACCATCATGAAGAAGAAGAAGTTGTCATTGTCGAAGAGCGTGATTGGTGACAGAAAAGAAAATTAAAAATAAAGAGGATTCAGATTAAAAAAATAATTATTTTTAAATAATATTTTTTAATGATTTTATATAATTTATATTGTTTTTTTGGGATTTAAAACCTACAACTCCCGATCGTTTTAAGGGTAAACGGGTGAGGGAGGTAGTTTCGGACCCACCCTATAATCCACCAAAGTACGTGATCTATCATGAACCACAATTAAAAGTCCTTAAATTTATCAAGGTGTACAATGTTACCAACTTACCATGAACTCACCCTCATCAGAATATTTCCTCCAAAACGTCCCTCTCTCTCTCGTGCATCCTCACATGGGCCTCTTGACTCTAATGAGCAACAGTGGCTTCACCTCCACCATTCTCACCTTTGATCGTTTAATCGTTGCGTATTTGTCTCTGCCAAATCCATCTTTGTCACAAATCCACTACCTTCGCAGATCCGCCTCCATCACAGATTCGTCTCCATTGCATCTCCACCGTCGTCGCAGCTCTGCCTCTGTTGCGGCTTCGCCTCCATCATGACTTCATCTTTGCCCTAGATCCATTGCCGCTGCGACTTCATCTTTTTTTTAATTTGCATCTGGATTTTTTTATGGCATAGATAAAAAGATGATTAATGTTCCATATTCATTTTCGTTTTTTGTTTTATTTTTTATGATATGAAACTAGAATTTCTGAATTCATGTTTTGTAAAGGATCATGAGGCGGTGATGGAGTAAGATTAGGAGTAGCAGGAGCAGTGCAGAAGATGGTTTCGTGTTTTCATATATTGATGGCGATGGGAACTAATGTTGTGTAGGTCTAAGGATGGCAACGGACGGGGCGGGTTTTTCTATCCCATCTCGTTCCTACAAAAGATTGGTGGGTTCGGATTTATAAAAGGTTGAAAGACAATCCATCTCCATGGTGTTTTATTGGATTCAAGAAAATCAATAAAACTCATCTCACATTTTTTAAAAATAATATTTATTTATATATTTTAAATAAATCATAAATTAAGATATTAATTATATTTTAATTCAATCATTATATATAATCTAATAAAGAATAAATAACATAAACACATTTAAAATTAAATTATATTTTAAACTAAATATATAATTTTTAATTTTGATATAATTATAATATTATTTATTTAACTATTAAAATAATTATAAATAATAAAATATGCAAATAATTATATAATCAATAATTACATGTAATAATAAAATTATATATAAATATATAAATATATTATTAATAATTATAAAAATATATGTAGCTCGATGGGTATCGGATCAAGGGTAGGGCGAAGAGTGACATACCCAAATCCAATCTTGACCTAACCCCAATCAAAGCAGATTTTTCTATCAAAATCATGATGGAGTCGGACAAGCACCTATGGGTTTGTTTTTATTGTCATGCCTAGGTGTTTCTAAGAAGAAGTAGAAAAGAGGGGGATATTGCCTCGCTGCTCAAAATCGTCCGAACGACACACTACAATGGAGAGAGAGGTTGTCGAAGGTTGGGGAAAGAATTTGGTGTGCGGTATGTAAGATAAAATATTACATCTTAGATCAATCTAAAGGTTGTATGTATGGGTGGAAAGACCATGCTAGATCAGGCTTTGTTAGACCTAGTCTTGGCCTGACTTAAAAACATAAAGCTTGGTCTGGCCCCTTTACTTGTCATAGGCTTTTTGTTAGGCTTGGTCTGGCCTATTTAAAAGTCTGGTTAGGCCTACGAGCCTATTAAAAAACCTATTTTTAATAGAAAATTTAATTTTACAAAACACTTTAAATCAATTTAGGAAAGTTAAAAAGATAATTTTTAAACCAAAAGTCTCTCAAGATCTTACTTATATTTCCAAATAAGTAATAATCATTTTATAAGATTTTCAACGGGATTTTTTTGAAGTAATTGATCATCCACCTTCATAATAAGGAAAAAAAATTTAGAAAAATAAATATATTATTTTTAAATTTTAATATATATATATATATATATATGTTAAATAGGTCAGTTTGATAGGCCTACCAACTTTTTTTTATAGCTTGAGTCTAGTCTTGTTTTATTTAAATAGGTTTTTGAAAAAAACATTAGCCTGACTTTTATAATAAACAAGCCAAACCAGTTCCGACCTTAAACAGGCTAGACTAAATGCCCCTGATAGCCGATCTGATCCATTTACATCCCTAATTTCACATAATGGTCCAAGATAGACCACTTAACTTATTAGTCCATGCTAGATTATGTCATAAATAATGGTGGAGTACATTGTAGTATTGTCTCAAATGGGAATTGTGATTACTCCTGTTTTTTCCTTTTCTGTTTCAAAAAATATTTTTTTAAAGTTCAATTACTATTTTAGTCATTGAATTTAAGATGAGTATTTTTCTTAGTCCCTGGATTTTGACAAGTTGATATTTTAGTCTCTAACATAATAAATTGACACTTTTATGACGATTTTTAACACTTTGTGATAGATTTTTAGTACTTTGTGATTGTTTTAAAATACAAATTCAAGATACTAAAAATATAAAAAAAAGATAGTAGTTAAAAATCATCACAAAGTGTTTATTTATTATGACGGAGACTAAAAAATAATTTATAAAAAAATTAAGGACAAACAAAAATTAATTTTAGGGACTAAAACAAACACACACACCAAATTTAAGGAATAAAAAAACAATTGTTTTTTAAATGAACCTTACTCCTTAAGTCATTCTTCTTCCCTATTTCAATAAAGTGTACGCCATACGAGAATAGTACAATTATGAAGAGTTGAGTCCACAACTCCTTCACACCAAGTTTATTGCAAAATCAAAATGTAAAAAGTATTGTTTTTTTGTTATTATTTGTGATCAAACCAAAGGATTTATTTAACACCACTAATTATCTCAATATCAATTCCAGATAAGACTAACATTCATGTATGAAGGTGTAGGTGTTGTATGAAACACCTCATTATTCGAGTCAAATGACACCATTAAATCATGTGCTAGCCAATTACATATTCTATTTAGGTATACATGGTTATTTACACCATCAATATCAGGCCTACCGACATCAAATTTATTCCAAGAGTTACTTCTTAAATTATATATTTGCCATAAAGTGGAACATGGGGTGGAAGCAATTTTTCCATGTCATGTTCATAATTAGTAACAGGATAAAAGTCCATATGTCAAATCTCCTTGTAATTCTATCAAGGCCATAACCAAACCCACAAAGATAAGGCATAAGGTCCACATGAGATGATGGAAAGTTAGTGGGATTACGAGGAGCGACCTTGAATTCATTGGTAGTTGGGTTCTACAATACAATTGTTGTGTATCCTTGGTGGAGACAAAATTTGTCATTAACAGCATAATCCAAAATATAAAAACAATGGGTATTCTCTTGAACTAGAGGTGGTCAATCTAATTTGACTGTATTTTCAAACCTTTCACCTGAAAGTAAATAAGAGATGGATGACGAAGGTCGTGATACAACGAAACATGTATCGTGGTCACAAGAATAATTATTATTAGACATGGAATTGTTGTTAAATAATAATACAAATTATGTAAAAATGATAATTATTAACTATTAAGTTTAACTAGCTAAGTTAATGCGAGAGACAAAAATACAAACAAATATTTGAAGACTAAAACCGGCCATACTTTTTTTAGGTATTAAAAACGTAAATCATGATAAAAGGAGTGATTATTTTTATAATTTGTCTTTTTCTAATGATTTTGAAACCACGGAAAAAATAAACAAATTTTAAAAATAATGTTTTGTCACGTGATTGTCACATTAGACTAATAGTTCAAGTTAACAACAAGGACTAAAACCTTAGGAAACAAATTATGAGAAGTTAATAGTGATAAATGTTTTTTAAGGGATGAAATTGGAAGGAAAAAATAGATAAGAAAGAAAATAGATATGTGATGTATTTTAGTTGATTTCTAATTTTTTCTAATTTAAATTTCATATTTTTCTCTCATTTGGTTTTTCCCTCTCTGCTAAACAAAAAGGTAAAAATCATAAATCAGTAAAAAAGATAAGGAGAAATTTTTTTATATGTAAAATAATATGTTGAATATAAATATTTTTATAAGTATGTATAATATACTTACTTTTTAACTCAATTTTTTAAGAAATAAAAATTACGTTGACTCAACAAAATAAGATGAATAATATAATAAGAGAAATGCCATGGTAACACTACATAACACACTATTTTTAAATACATTATTTCTCATTAGTTAAAATTTATCAAAATTACAAAATTTGATGAATCATATATCTTATTTAAATATTTTATTATTTTATAATTTTTAATATGTTTTAATGAATAACAGAAAATAGTATATGTAAGAGTATATTGCTAGTCCTCATCATAAATTAATTATACCTTATAGATATATAAAATACAATTAGTAATTACTATTTAAAATAAAGTATGATAATTTATGTTATCTTATCTTTAAATAATCTTTAAATAGGCTTCATGTTATAATCTTTAAATAGGCTCCAATTAGTAGTAGTAATGAGAAGAATATCTAGTTGGTTTTGGGGGTTCTCTTACCCTTTCCTGGTCCATTCCTCTTTTCAGGTTTGACTGGCGGCACCTCCATTCCAAATCGGACGCTTCTTTCTTCCTCTTTTTATTTCTTTCCAACAATTCCCTGTTCCTCAATTTACCCAACAAACACAACACCTTCTCCTCAGGTCTCCCAAAACACACATAACTAGGAACCCATTCCTTCCTTAACCTCTGCAACTTTCTCCAATTCAAGAGAACAAAAACAACAAAAGCACCCCCCATCATTGAGAATCGTCTCAAGCTTCGTTTTTTACGTGCTGGTGTTGCTTAGATTTCAATTGGGTATCGAGAATGTTCAACGGTATGATGGATCCCGATTTGATGAGAATCGCTCAGGAGCAGATGAGTCGCATGTCACCCGCTGAGTTGGCTCGGATCCAACAACAGGTGTGTCTTTTCTCGTCCTCTTATTGTCTCTGCAATTGTGTTTATCGAGGTTTTGAGGTGCAATGTCAGGATCAAGGTTTTAAATCGCGGTCGCGGTCGCAGTTTTGTCGCGATCCTTGACATTGCGGGAAATTGCAATTACGATGAGTAAAAGTATCGTGATGTTGTGGAACGTTTTTAAAACATTGGTATTCGGAATGAACGCAAATTGTTTGTGAATTCAACCCTCCCTGTTGCCGGAGGATAAAAAATGGAAAACAAAAAATCATGGCCCCTTGTTTAATGGAATTATAAATCTCTGGGGAGATCAAACCCTTCTTTTAATGCCCGTGTTTTGTGGAATTATAATTTGAAAAACTTTAGGGTATGGAGTCCTAGTACTTAGTATCTAGGATAGAAGTGTGGTGATTTTGGTTTTTGATGTGAGGGAACATGTTTTGGTTTTTGATGCCGAGGTATGGTATCTAGGATCAAGGTTTGATTGTGGTGTTGTGCAATGTTTCTTTGGATTGCAGATGATGTCTAATCCAGAGCTGATGAGGATGGCCTCCGAGAGCATGAAGAACATGAGTTCTGAAGACTTTAAACTTGCTGCTGAGCAGTTAAAGCATACTCGTCCGGAAGAAATGGCTGAGATTGGTGAGAAGATGGCTAATGCGAGTCCTGAGGAAGTGGCAGCGATGCGATCCCGGGTTGATACCCAGATCAAATATCAGTTGAGTGCGGCTGAGATGTTGAAGAAGCAGGTTAGTCGTATAGTGAGAACTTCAACTGATTGTGTCTTCGTGAAAACACGAATCATAAACCACCACAGGATTTTTTTTCTTTATCTGATATTTGATGAATTATGTGTGACTTGGGATGAATACAAGGTTTTACGCAAAAGAAAGCCTGGAGTAAGTTTCACTATTCTTACAGTACACCCTGGTTGTGGTTTGAAGGAGTAGTTAACAGCCACATTCTGATTGCTCCTGATGAAAGCATACTATAATTATGTATTACTCCTTAAACCTTAATAATCCACTGAAAAAACAAATTATGACAACCTGAGGAGAATGCTTTTCCAGAATTATTTAGGCTTTGAGAACGATACATACATACATACATAAAATTACATTTAGATAATACTTTAGTTCCATAGAATGGTCTGATTTGAAAATACAATTTTTGTCATTGCGTAATAAGACACAAATGTTATATTCTATCTACTACCCGGATAAATTTTTTTATTTTTTTTTATAATTTATCGGTTTCTGTAAAAATCTATCATGTGCCTTGATGAACTAAAATTAAATCTTGCAGGGAAATGATCTTCATAATCAAGGAAGGTACAATGATGCTTTGAAGAAGTATATACTTGTAAGTAAACTTTTTGTGGCTGCTTAATTTCCACCTCCACAGCTCTTTCTCTTATTTATCCCTGTTTTGAAAATTGAGACTTAGAGGAGGAAATTATCTGTTTTTTTGTTCTATTACATTATTTTTATTTTTATTTTATATTCTAGGCTAAGGAAAACATTAAAGAGGTACCATCTTTCCTAAGTAGAAAGCTTCTTTTGGCATGCTCTCTGAACTTGATGTCCTGTTACTTGAAGACAAGGCAGTATAATGAATGCATAAAAGAAGGTTCTGAGGTATTTGTAATTCTATTTCTTTTATGATGTTAATTGTAATAGCCAACAACAATATTTAAGTAGTGGTACTATGAGGAAATTTATCCGCTTAGAAGATTGGAAAGAAAAATTACATTGTAACTGTATTAAGCAAGAAAATAATGCTCCCTTCTGTCTTGCTTTTGTAATAATGCAAATATGGTCTTAGATTGTAATTTGTCATTATTTTAATTTTTAAATTCATTGTTTGAAAATTGGCTATTTATCATAGCAGTGTATTAATGTGCTTTAACTATGGTAGGTTTTGGCATATGATGCGAAGAACCTTAAGGCTCTTTATCGAAGAGGTCAAGCATATAAGGAACTAGGTCTTCTAAAAGTGAGCTTTCTTGTTACTTAACTAACATTTTGACAATAAGGTTGACGTTGTGTTTTGTTTATATTCAACGACATTTGTAATTTTTTTAGGATGCCGTTTCTGATCTGAGCATGGCACTTGAAGTGTCCCCTGATGATGATACAATTGCAGAGCTTTTACGGTGTGATCTTGCTCCCTTCTACATACCTGCATCTATTTTAGAAACAGAACTATTTATTGATCTACTTATTACATATATGACACATCTGCTGTTGTAATTGATGAGTCTCTAATTATTATTTAGGATTGACTTTTTCATCAAATTAATGTAATCAATTGATTGTATGCTGAATTAAGTATATATGTGAGGTGTTTACCATTCTGCTTTTTCTGACTGAATCTTGTGTAAACCTATAATAAAGGAGTTGATATATTGGAAGTAAGCTGATATTAATTGCTTATTTCAGGGATGCCAAGGAAAAATTGGCAATGGATGGTGGTGAGCATGCACCTGGAAGTATGTGTTCCCCTCATTTATTTTCTACTTTACCTTTAACTTTTGCCTAATCCTCACGAGCTTTATGCTTATAAATAGATGTCAGATTTAAGTTAACCTTGTTGGCATCATATGCATGTAGGACTAGTAATTGAAGAAATAACTGAAGAAGTTGAGGATGTGCCTTCTGGAAGCTCTTCTTTGGAACAAACAGTGGTTCAACCAAAAAAATCTGGTGACTCCTCTAAGAGTTACAGTACAGCTAACAATGGAAATCCAAAAACAAATGCAGACAGTTTAGATGCATTGAAAAAAGATCCTGAAGCTGTCAGGTAGTTAGCATTTTTATAAAGTTTCTAAGCATTATATGTTTATTTATAATTTAATGATTGGCCTACAAAAGATTTACAGTTCTTTTTCTTTTTCTTCTTTTTTTAGATCATTCCAAAACTTTATTTCAAATACCGATCCTGACATGTTGGCTTCTTTGAATGCTGGACAATTCAAAGACGTGTCTCCAGATATGATTAAAACTACCTCTGATATGGTTAGTAAAATGTCACCTGAGGAACTTCAAAGAATGCTTGACATGGCTTCGTCATTTCAAGGGGACAACCCATTGTTTAGAAGAGGTTCCCCTGATTCTTCTTTCAACCCTGGATCAATGCCTCCAAACGTGACACCTGATATGTTTAAAGCAGCAAGTGATATGATAAGTAAAATGCCAGCAGACGACCTTAAGAGGATGTTTGAAATGGCATCCTCACTGAAAGGGAAAGAATCTACTCCATTAGCAGCAGCAGTAGATGAGAACGAAAGAAATGTTTTGCGGTCAAACTTACCATCATCAAGTACTAATGGAACTACTGCTTTTGGAGAATCAAGTTCTCATAATGTGTTTTCAAATATGAGAAATGCTTCTCAGTCAAACTTCCCTTCCTCGAGTACCGATCTACAAGAACAGATGAGAAACCAGATGAAAGATCCAACTATGCGAAAGGTATGCTTGTATTTCTTGTTAAGGAGACAAAATGGCCTCTAGCTTTCTTCCAACATAACTGGCTGGAATAAATACAACCAAGTTTCCTCTTTTACTTGTCATGTTACTAAGTAGTAATTTCTGATTAAGTATTCCCTGTAATTATGTAAATGTGTTGCTCTTTAGATGTCACTTCCGTTGTCTAAGATTGACTTTTCATATGCTCATTGTATTTTCTTTTAGCAAGTAGTACAGATTCTCTATCTTGAAACATTCTTGTCTTTGGTGGTATTTATATGTATATTCCCTTAATTTTTTAATGTTTGTTTTGGCAGATGTTCACATCCATGGTTAAAAATATGAGTCCGGAAATGATGGCTAACATGGGTGAACAATTTGGTGTTAAGCTTTTACCAGAAGAAGCTGCAAAAGCTCATCAAGCCATGTCATCCTTATCACCGGAGAGCTTGGATAAAATGGTATTTTCTCCAAATTCTACAATATATTCTTAGTTTGTATTCATGAACAAAATTTTGTACCTTACATGAGGATGGTAAAAATAGAGGTGTGGCAATTCTAGGAAATGTAATATAAAATGCAAGAGAAAGTGAGACTTGGCTTGTAAAACATTTAGCTGCAAGATAACTCCATTGGTTAATTGAAATAACATATAGGGTAAGATAAATTTAGATTGGATGGTTATAGACTTGTACAGTAGTACTAAGATGCATCTTTTCACTTTGTCTTTATAGATGCTTTGGGCAGACAGGGTTCAAAGAGGAGTTGAATCCGTGAGAAAGACGAAGAACTGGCTGCTAGGGAAACCTGGCATGATCTTTGCAATATTCATGCTCATTTTGGCTGTCATTCTTCACCGGTTAGGCGTCACTGGTGGCTAGAGTAAGGGGCAAACATTGTATTATGAGATTCCTTAGGCATTCAAACTCGGGCATAACCTTCTTGTGTGATGAGAATATGAGAAAATGATTCATTGTATTGTCTCTAGCCTAGAGACAATGGAGAGAGGAGGAAGGGGAAATATTATTGGTTAACTGGAAAGCAATGCCAAAATGGCATCTCATCAGATATGTCCAAATTGTGGATGTGATTGGCACTCTTTTTTTTTTTTTTTTTTTTTTTTTTTAATATATTAGCTTTTGAGTTGTTTGCCATTTAGCACTTGCAGGGACCCTACCATTCAATAAATTTGTTACTTGTTTTGTCATTCTTATACCCCTAATCCTAATGGAGCATTGGTTTGGTGCTTTATTATTTATAAAATTCACATGATTCCCTTTTATATTCTTTCCTCACATACAATGGAACTACTAATTTGAGGATATAGTTTTATCCGAGTCTGAATGTGATATTATGCTTTATCTAGTGAGTTGTGACTAAGATGGACTTGTTAGTGAGTTGTGACTATGTCATTTTCCAATCAAGTCTTCAGGTCAAGTGTGGTGGCTGTGGTCTCAACTCTCACGTTTGCTTATCAATTATCAAGCTGAAGACCAAACAACCAAAAAAAAAATTGCAATCAACCAAACAACCCACTGTATAGCCATAGTCAGATAATATCAATTTGGTTAAATACATAATTTAATCTTTACGTGTCGCTGATTTTCAATTTGGTTTCTATAAATAAAAATTAGTTTTTATATGTGTAAGTGTTACTAGTTTGGTCTCAGTTGTCGTGATGTCATCTCTAACTGATCTAGTTTGACCGTTAAGTCCCTTATAAAATTTGTAATTTTGTCTAATGCATTCTTAATTTAATCTTTATATGTATAGCACATTCTTAATTTGATCTTTATAATATAACATTAGTTTAGCCTATTTAAATGTAGCACATTCTTTCCTAAAAAAAATGTAGCACATTATTAATTCTTATAGAAATCAAATTAAGAATGTATTACATGTGCAGATACTAACTTAAGAATGTGTAATAGTATCATTAAGGCAAAGACCAAGTCTATGACATATGTACATATAGGGATTGATTTAATTAGTTTTTATGTATAATGCCTAATTTGAGAATTTATGACATGTGCTGGGATTAAAAATCACTAAATTTTGGTGGGTTTCTCCTGATTTCGAAGATCCATCAAAATTGACAATTTCTAATCAATTTTAATATATCATAAAGAAAGTTTTAAAGAAGAATATTACAGAAAATATCTTTAACATCTCTTCAATTTTACTATTACATGATTTAAAAAAGTAATGAGACTAGAATTATGTGAAATTCACTTTAGCAATAAAATTACGGTGTTTATATAAATTTTATAGTAAAACCACATTTTAGTACTACATAAAACGTTTTGTTTTTTGGTAATTTAATCCCTTGAAAATAAATGTTATCAATTGGAACCTTCAAACATGAAATCCTCCCTTTTTCAGTCCCTATGTCGATTCACACATACGTTAGACAAACCTGGCACATCCTTGCCACTCCACATTTTAGCATGTCTTTGTCTTGTTGCTTCATCAAACCATCATCACATTCTTTTTTCCCAAACAAAAGCCACGCCACGTGTTCCTTTACTGCAAGTGCCACGGAGGCATTCGTAGGTGGGGAAGGGAAGACATAGGAGCCCTCGACGGTGTCATTTAGGAGCTCTATAATTTTATGAGAAAATCCTAGGAGAGCCATCGACTTTAATTATCGTCCATGTACGATCCATACTAGATCTGACTAACTGTTCATCCTACCTTCTCTATGTTCTTGACAGTCCGTCTTTATCTCGATAAAGTCTTTCATTGAATCATAATTATTATAATTGTGCGATTTTAATTTTTTTATTATTCTTTAATTAAAATTTAATAGATTTTGTCGAGGTAACCCTAACAAATAACATTAACATGATAATATAACATTGATGTAATGACCAACACAGATATCGATGTGCTATTAAAATGTAGATGATCTGCTATTAAAATGTAATGATAAATGATGGATTATCATGGTCTTTAAAATGTAGAATTGTTAGAATTGGACTAGAGATTTCTCCTCTCCTTCTCTCGTTTAAACCAAACAGTCCCTTAACCACATGATGCAGTTCAATTATCAACGACAAGGAATTTTACCAGCAAGCTGAATAACAAATGTTTGAGTATGCATATCCTTTTTTACTAACAAACGACATGTGCTGTCTATGCATTACAAAATTACCTTCTGGACATAAAGTTGGCAAAAATTTATGCATGATAATATTATAATAACGTAATTGCAAAAATGAATTATTAATTAAAAATTAAATACTCAATTATCAGATGACCAGCCAGAAAAATGAAACGGAAAACCACTAATTAAAGCACTTTATTGTGAAACCAAAACAATATATAGACATCAGATGATAATCATAAACAAAAACAACCACAAGAGCAAGGCAAAAGGGTCACGCAACCATGTAAGGATGTGTTATTATCATATTATAATAGATTATTTGCTACTTAGCTAGTGACGTGGAACCGATAAGGATGCAAGCTAAAGAAAATCTTACATATTCTAAAATTCTTACTTTTTTCTTTTGTCAGAAATGCTCTTTATTTTAATTGTACTTTGAGCTAGTCAGCTTAGCAAAGAAAAAACAAAATCTTTATCCACCTACTGATAAAAAGCTTTATTAGATACAAGTTAGAAGTGGTTTGGAGAGTTTCTCCATCGTATATATACAAAATTTTCAAAAAATACTTCTAGTCTTGTATCCAAATATGCTCAAAATCCATGATAAAATATGAAACAAGTAGTGTAAATGAATATTCATGTCCGTGCCTATTGCCCTTCCTAAGTTAGCTTGTTTTTTTATTATTCATCATAATTAGCTTTTTTACTTTCTAACAGCACTCTAAGATATTTTTATAAGCTTCGGTCTCCCTTTAAGCATATTATGGAACTGATCTCTAGTTTTGAACTCGATCACATTTGAAGTTATTCATCTCCCTCTCCAAAAATGCATCAAATGAGAATCAAGTTCTTCCCACAAACTAGCCTTAGGATACAACTAAAACAATTTAGGACAACGAGAAAAAAATATTTCAACTTATAAATGATTTAATTGTTTACAACTTTTAATTTATGATTTTAATAAACATAAATCGTTAGTGTAACATTTTTTTTTGACTGAATAGTGTAACAATTTTTATACTGTTAAACTATAAAAAATCATTTTTAATATACTTTTAAAGTAAATTTTATAAAAATTAACAAGAATATTATACAGTAATATGTGTTTGAATGATAATATAAAAAAAGTAATTCAGTATCACAAAAATCCATATAAAATCTACGTAATTGAGTGCGATATTTGCTCTAATTATAATTAATTGACTATCTACATGTTAACAAAGGAAACTAATTTATCAATTATATTTTTTTCCCACCTTAGGTGATTGTGTTGAAAGATGCATATACAGAAGCTAACCACTATGCAAAACAATTAATATATCTGGCTCGAAATAGCTCTTCTGTCAGTTCCGTGAGCCAACTGACGAGTATTTTTGTGTCTCATTTTCCAGATTATTTTTGTCGATGAGATTATTTAGTATGTTTTTGAACTATTTTTTTATCAGTTCTTATTGGACTTGAATTTCCTTGATAAATTAATTAAATTAATGATAGGATATCCAGGTGTTAAATGTACATTTTTTTTTATATAGAAAATGTACATGTTATGTAAATAATAAAAAAACGTACATGTTATGTGGTCCCCGACAATTCTGATGAAAATAGTAAATACATCATCGTGTATATGTTTATCAACATGTTTGGATACAAGTCAAAAGTGTTTTTAAAAGTTTTTTAATAAAAATATAATATTTTTTTTAGTAGAAAAATTCTCAAAAACACTTCTAACATTATATTCAAAGAGACTCTTCATATAACTCATACCAGGCTGGTTAGGTAGACTAAAAATATTGATCACGTAACTATGTCATAGCTTGGTTGGTTAAAACCTAAAGCTTCTGATATGATCCTACCGATTCCAAACATAGATTTTAACTACTTATTAAAAAGAATTAAAAAGTCACAATTAAAAACTAATTTGAAATCACATGCTAGTGCTAATTTCCTTAAAGCACCAACGAACCTTATATCATGTTTGACAAACACGATTTTACAATAAGTCTATAATTGACATAGACGAATAAATCGTAACCAAAATCTGCTCTACTTCCGCGTATGATTAATTAAATAATTAAGCTAGTGGCCACGTGACGTATGAATTTTCAAAAAGAAAACGAAAAAAAGAAGAAGAAGAAAAAACGCAGTTTCAGACTTCAGTTATTCTAGAAGGGTCATGAGCAGCTTAGACATGATTAAGAGCTAGTGTGTTTTTTTAGGCACTAAAGTATATGTACATACAATAGTACAACACAATTGCTGAGGACAAAAAATAAAAGAAAACTAGCAAATACACGTTTATTTTACGAAATCAGGATTGATTTTTGGAAACATGAAACATGAAGATCGAAATATATTTTTTTCATATTTATTATAATTTTTTTAAAAAATATTCTGAGTATTATTGATTCTTGAAAAGGTTATAATTTCCTTTATTATCGTGTTTTTTTAAGTAATATTCTTACGGGAATGTTAAAATTTATTGTTCAATGTATATGTAATTTTTTTATTATTTAAACTACTTTATTGAGAATGATATTCTCATGTTATAATTCTGAGAATTGAATGTAAGAAAATTCCGTGAAACTAATATTTTCTTAAATTTTTATCCAACTTTACATTAATGTTTCCTAATTACATAGTAACTTTCCATAGGAAAATAGAGAGAAAAAAGTAACTAATGGAGAAAAATCTTAATAATTATCTATAATAAATCCTAAAAACATAATAGGATCCCAGGACTTATGTAGAGCTGTTTCTTAGTAGCTTTGTCCTCCTCACATTAAAAAAAATGTGAATAATAACCGTTAAATTTTAATTGTAATAAATCAAATACTATATATATATATATAACAAAAATGTAAAATTAATTGTAATAATAACCGTTAAATTTTAATTAATAATCATTATTACATTTGCACTGTTTACAATTTAAAATTTATAAATTCAAATGCTATATTTTTTTTAGAAATAATTCAATTATAATACATTTTATTTTAAATTAAATGATTTCAATTCGATTCCATTTAAAATTAATTTTTTGATTTTATTTTAAAAAAATAAGAGTAGATAGAAGAAAAATTAAACCAAATTAAACTTATTTAGAAAAAATAAAAAACCTAATTAAATCTTTTAAAAATAAAGAGTCTATTTAAATAATTTAAAAAATAAAAAACCTAATTAAAGCTTTAAATATATAAATAAGAAAAAAATAAAATTGAAGTTTTAGACACTAAATTAGAAGAAAAATTAAACCTATAAAATTCCAGCGTATATTGGTATATACTACTATAACGTATAAGGAACGGATGCATCACTCGTGTGTCAGTCTTCTTTCTCTTTTTCAGTGTTAAGTGCGAACACGGCTTCCGTTACAACCGCTCCCGATTCCATTCCAATTTCTTCAAATTCGCTCAATTCAATTCTCTCTCTCTCTCAAACAAAGAAAATAACCGTTTAGAACAATCTCTCTCTCTCTTTCTTCAATCAATGCCTCACCAAGTCATGGTCCGTTCGCAGCCGGCGAACGGCCACCGGAGGTGCGGCGTCGGAGAAGTGGCCGGCGGAGCCGCGGCAGACTGCACCGCCGTGTGCTGCTGCTGCCCCTGCACGGTCGTCAACCTCGTCGTCCTCGCCCTGTACAAGCTCCCGAAGGGGCTCGTGGAAAAAGCTGCGCGCAAGAGACGACGCCGTTTGCCGAAGAAGAAAAACACCGACGACGTCAAAAACGACGTCGTTTTGTTGCAGGCGCAGCGTTCGAGCACCGTCGAAACCCTCGATATTGCGGTGGGTCCCACGCGCTTGGAGGAGTTTCTCAAGAACGAGTCCGAGGACGAGGAGAAGAAGAGGGAGAAGGAGATGTGGGCCCGCTTCGCGGGAACTGGATTCTGGCGGAGCGAGTCTCAGCATCAACCCTAACCGGAGTCGGACGGAAATGGATTATCCGCATTCACGCATTCCTGAATTTTGAACCTTCTTCAAACAATAAATATTGATATTTTGAATTAAATTTATCGAGATAAATTATAAGTGGTCCAATTATTATTCAACGGTTATTGCGATCAACTGCATGCGTGAATGTGGAAATTTTCTGACTGCAGGGAGTCTAGATCCGAACCGGACAGGTCCTTTCCAGAGGGCGTTGAAACGGCGTCGTATTGTGAAGCGCTTCGGCGAGGTTGTGTTGTGGGACACGTATGTGTGTGGTTCGTGGAGATCATGAATTCGGCAGAAGCTATGTTCGTGTGAGTGGAAAAAGCCAAATGAGACAGCCATGTGTCGATGGTAACTGCGGTTATGGATTTTATTTTGCTTTCTTTCCGGATATTTCTTAATTAGAATCATCTGGTACAGTTTTTTAAAAAAAAATTTATATTTTTTTTCTGAAATTGTTAGGATCCAAACATATTTATTAGAATTGCTGTTTTGGATTCGGGTGATGTTGATATGGACGAACATCCTCTTGTGTATAACTTTTATGTTTCCCCTCCTTTCTCTTTTTCACTTTACGACGGTTATTATCCGTTTCTGCCATTTATAAATTTAATAAATTAAGAACCTTTTGGT
Organism: Glycine tomentella; assembly: GCA_007407185.1. Lineage (NCBI taxonomy): Eukaryota > Viridiplantae > Streptophyta > Magnoliopsida > Fabales > Fabaceae > Glycine > Glycine tomentella. The sequence continues at coordinate 659,878 of PYAF01002842.1, read as the reverse complement.
TGTGGGTGTTTTTTGATACTTCCCTCCTATTCTGCAATTTGATGGTAGCTAGGTATGCTTCTGTTAATTTTAAGATGGATTAATTGTTTTCTGTTTGTCTTATATACATGGAGCTAAACGATGCTGTCTTAGATTATTGTTTTTAATCAAGTAGGGATTACAGACAAAAAAAAATGGTGAGGGATTGAATACATTGAATTATGTATGTTTGGATGAATCTTGAAAAAAATGATTTTGAATAAAATTGATTATGTAAAATTAAATTTTGGTTAAAATTAATTTTTAATTAATGTGATTTATGTTTGAATTTTTTTATAAAATTAAATTAGAAGTAAAATTATTTTGATCTACTTTAAATATTTATTTAAAATTATTTTTTTCATCATATCAATTCTGAATCTAGAATCAATTTCAAACTCTTATCCAACATGAAATCATATTTATATAAATGTATTTAAAATTAATTCTGAATCAAGATGAATTCACCCACTTTAAACCAAACAATGAGTACATTCGTTGAGAAGTAAAAAATTAGTTGGTAGTATACAAATTGTAATAATAAATATGGAAACAAAATATATATCAGCTTCTGCTCATTTCTCTCTTTTTTGGCATAGTTTTGAGGTCAAAACGTGAGTGCTAGCTACATGCTGATATCAAACACCTAACAACTAGGTTATTGATAAACGGAAAAAATCGTATCCAACGACTAACGTATGAGATAGGGAACCTGCAGACACTGTAATGTTAAACGCCAATATATGTCACTTGGGGAAGGCTTGGTGAAAGTAATAGGTATGACATTTGAGTGTATGTAGTTGTCATTGACCATGTCTTGGCATTGGGGCAGTAGAATTAAAATCCATGCTGGAAATTTGGAGGCTGAATGAGTGTGATGGTTTACTAAACCATCCAGAACTTTGTCCCCACTCTAGACAAATTTCCTGTTCAAATTTATGGTGAGACAATAGCCTATGTGTTGAATTTGAAATTTTAGTTGCAAAACTTGACTGTTATTTTATTTGTATGAGAAATTTTCCTTCAATTAATTAAATTATGCTTTTTTTAATCAGCAAATGAATATATTAATCCAGGTACCATAATCCATAAACAAAAATTCTGATAGTACCCCCAAGGTCAGCATGCACGGTTAGGTTGTATATATACCTAAATGATGAATATAGATACTAAATAACCATGAAGCAAGCACCAAAGAGACCAATGATAAATTACATCAAAGAAACCTTCTACCCACAACAAAAATACACTAATCCTTCTCGATCACCAAGCATAGCCATCACACAATAATATGGCTTATATTCCCCTTTCCATCCACCTTTGCCCAGTTATGCATGTTAAGAATCAACTCCCAGATTTGCATGAAGGCATTCCCCTGGCGCTAAAGACCATTGGGAGAATGAGTAGTTGAAGCTTTTTGATTTTCCTTTTAGCCAAGACCACGAGGTGAAACTGATTTTCTGCATTAGAATTTGTGGATCAAAGTGGGCTTCCATTGAATATGCAATCATTTCTCAAGTTCCAAATATCCCAAATCGTTGAGGCCCAAACAGCCATCCAAGCTTCTTTGGCTTGTGAAGAACAACGTACTTGATGAACGTGCTGCCAAAAATGAGTCTCAGGGGACGCTGGTAGAACCGTATCAACATGTATCCACTTATAACGTTGTTTCCAAATTCCCATCACCTTGTCACGTGTAACGAAGCAGTGACTTAAAGTTTCTGCATTATTTGCATAAAAGGGGCAAACAATATCTTGAGGATCTTCTAAAATATTTATAATTTGAGATTATCCTTAGTTGGTAATCTATTCAACATCAATCTCCAAATTAGAAAAATTTCCTTTGGTTGAACTTTGAGCTTCCAAATGCTTTGCACCAACTCCACATTTTGGCTCCCACCATCTCTTCATGCAATGCTTTGTAAGCACTTTTCACCGAGTAGGCTTCCTAGGCATCCTTCTCCCACCACCACACATCATTTATATCTCTCCTGAGTGTTACATTCTCCAAAATACTTTCTAGTTCCACAAGTTGATATTTTTCCCACTCGGAACATGGGCCTTCTCCACTCCAACCGCCACTCCCAAACCATGTATATATAGCCTTGGAAACTTATCCACAAAGCTCTCCTCCCCCGCCCAATTATCCAACCAAAACCTTGCTTTGTCACCCTCACCTACTTTCCACCTAAACCTTGTATCAAACCATTTAGACATGCTACTCCCTCCACACACCCCACACAAATCCCTCCACCAAATAGATGTTTTGTTATCATACTCACCTCTCAAAAGACCTTTCCATCCCACTTAGAATTTAAAACTTCTGCACACAACTTGTCATTTTTATTAAAAAGAGCTCATCTCCACTTGGCAAGTAGAGCTTCATTAAACAAAGATATTTTTTTTTTGGAAAATATGTAAATAATGTATTAACCAAAAAATGATTTACAAGTACTCAGGGCATCCCCTGGCAAATCAAACATTCAAAGAGGCTACCAAGCCACCAGATAACCAAAAAGATGATACAAGTGCACATGGCATCCCCTGGCGAGACAAACCTTCAAAGAGGCTACCAAAAAACAACACAAACCAAAAGGATGATACAAGTACACAGGGCATCCCCTGGCGAGTCAAACCTACAAGGAGGCTACCAAAATACAACACAAACCAAAAGGATGATTTACAAGTACTCAGGGCATCCCCTGGCAGAACAAAAATATAAAGAGGCTACCACCAAACATCACTTGCCATAAGAAGCAAATGTACAAACCAGCAAAAGCTGAAAAAAACAAAAAGCAAAAACATTTGCTAATACAAGTGAGTCAGATGAACGTATCTAAAAGTCCTAAATTTAATTCTATCAACAAGGTCTATCATATTAAATACATGCTGGTCAAAGAGAATTGTGTTTCTGCAGTTCCAAATACAGTAGACGGTGGAAGCTAAAACTAGACAACGAAGCTTGCCCTTCAAACCCGAGACAGCTATAAAGTGGACCAAAGAGTTCATGACACCCTGCAACGAAATGTTCTTCCTGGGGAAGCCGATCCAATCTCTGATCTGAGCCCACACTTTGAGAGTGATTCGGCACTTACAAAACAAGTGGTCTGTGGACTCCTCTACCTGGTTACAAAAACAGCATAGCACCCCTTTGTTGAGAAAAGGAGCACGGTCAAGAGTCAAAAGTTTGCTGCTGGCTGCCAACCAAAGAATAAATGATTCCCTCGGTGGGTTGGAAGAGTTCCACACCACCTTCGCCCAAAATTTATTTGGTTGACTATCCCTGAAATAATTGTAAGCAGCATCAGCTTTGAACCCACCCAGCTGCGTCCACGAGAGCAACCGATCAGCTGCCTGGTCCAAACTTCCCTCCTTCTCAATCAGCACGTTCCTAATGGTGCACAGCCTTTTGATCAAGGCTGAATCAGATTTCCAGCAAGTGTAATCCCAAACCGTGGCACCTTTGAAATAGAAATGGTGAACCCACCGAACCCATAAAGACTCCTTATTTGAAGCCACATCCCAAAACACTTTAGATAACAGGGCCCGGTTCCAATCTTTCAAGCTATGCAGCCCCAACCCCTCTTCCTTCTTTGGAGAGCAAACAATTTTCCAAGCAATGAGAGGTTTCTTCCTCCCCAACTCACCCTTACCCCATAAAAAATTTCTACAATAGGATTCAATCCTGTCGGTGACAGCAATCGGCAGAGGAAACAAGCCCAACCAGAAGTTAACAATACCCCCAATTACTCCTCTGATCAACTCCAACCTCCCAGCATAGGACAGAGATTTGGCATGCCAGCTCTGAATAAAGCCACCAATCCTATCAAGAAGATGAGAGTAGTGACAGACATTCAGTCTGGAAGCCATCAAAGGAATTCCCAGGTATCGGATAGGGAATTTCCCAAGCTGAAACCCAGTAAGCAGAAGCAGAGAATCCAAGGTTTCATCATCCACACCCGATGCAAAAATCGTTGATTTATCTACACTAATAGAAAGCCCCGAAAGCCTGCAGAACCAAACCAGCTTGTTATAAATTGTGGCCACCGAGGAGTAATCTCCTCTAGAAAAAAGCATCAGGTCATCCGCAAACGCCAGGTGGGTAATATTGATGGGAGCACAGGCCGGATGAAAATTAAACAGCATGTTGTCTTTGAGGTTATTGAGGTGTCTAGATAAACACTCCAGGCAGATAACAAACAGGTACGGGAAGATAGGATCACCCTGCCTTAAACCCCTTTTCCCAACAAAATGGCCATAGATTCTCCCATTCACCGATATGCTAAAAGAGGAAGTGGAGACACATTCCATAATCCAATCAGAGAACTGCCCTGGAAAACCCAAGGCATCCAGCATACCTCTAAGGAAATCCCAAGAAATTGAGTCGTAAGCCTTGTGCAGGTCTACATTCAGCATGCATCTGGGAGAATTCCTCTTACGAGAGTATTTCCTGACAAGCTCCTGGACTAGAAATATATTGTCCGCCATGCTTCTGGAATTAACAAAGGCCACTTGGGCCGGATCAATAATGGTAGCAAGGACATGACGAATCCTGTTTGCTATGACTTTGGATATTATCTTGTACAAGATATTGCAGCACGATATAGGTCTGAATTGGGAGACTTTACAAGCATTTTCAGACTTCGGAATTAAGGCAATAACCGCATGATTAACCTGCCTCAATAATCTGCCAGAATTGAAAAATTCTTGCACAGCCTGAACAATATCTCCACCAATCACCGGCCAAGCTTCCTTGAAGAAACAAGCATTAAACCCATCCGACCCTGGAGACTTGTTAATGTTCAGACTAGCTACTATCCTCCACACTTCCTCTGCAGAAACTGATTTGGTAAGATCAGGCCATAACTCTAAAGGGACTCGGTTCCCTGATAGATTCATCCCGGCCGGGGGGGTATCAGATTGATAAGAAGTTCCCAAAAGAGAGGTGAAAAAAGCTACAAACTCCGACCCAATCTCCTCCTGAGAAGTAGTGCTGGTTCCATTATCTCTAGTAATTACAGGGATAAACCGGGCATTTCTCTCCTTATTAATGAGGGAATAAAAGAATTTTGTATTCTTATCAGCTTCAACTATGTATTTGCTTTTGGCCAGCTGAGCAACCTTACGAGATTCTGCCACACGAAGCTGCAAAATAGCTGCTCTAGTTGCCGCCACTTCTATGATCAGATTTTGATTATTCGGAGAGTTCTGAGCCTCCATCAGCTTCCTTATATAATCATCCTCTTCTGAATCAATTCTAGCAGCCATATCCCCAAACTGTTTTCTATACAACTCCTTCATTACAGGCTTCAACAGCTTCAGCTTCTTACAAATCTGGAACATCTTGCAGCCAGCTATTTCTGTTGACCAAACAGTTGCTACTGCATTAAGGAAATACTTACTTTCTACCGTTGCATTGTTGAACCTAAACATTGTTTTACCCTTGGGCCTAGGGGTGTGCAAGTGGACAACAACAGGAGCATGGTCAGAAATTGACCTAAAGTCCTCCACCACTACATAAGAAGCATTAAACGAGTCCAGCCATTGATAATTACACAAAGCTCTGTCAATTCTGCTCCAAGTTCTGCCATTAGTCCAAGAGAATTGATTTCCCACTGTCCGCAATTGCTGAAGCCCGAGGTCTGAGCAGCAACTATTAAAATCAGCAGTTTCATAATCAGTAACCGTTGATCCATTTTTTCTATCCTCTGGACTCCTCACTGAGTTAAAGTCGCCTATGATCAGCCAAGCTCCAGAAACTGCATTAGCCAATTGCTCTAAACCCACCCACATTCTTCTTCTATCCGAGATGGAATGAAGGCCATACATGAAGGATGCTGACCCCTTCACCTTGGACACTTTACTCTCAAAATTACAGTGAATATATTGGGTATCCATATTGAAATCCTACACAATCACCCTATCAGTTCTCCACAAGAGAATAATTTTGCCATTCCTATGAAGGTCAAAATTATGGACATAAGACCAACCAAGGAATTTTTTCTTCATCAAGGACTGAAGAGATGCAGTATCCATCTTAGTTTCAAATACTGCCATTATCTCCACACCTTTATTCATGAGAAAGCTTTGCATCGCACGGTGCTTAAGGGGCTTATTGAACCCCTAACATTCCACGATGCAATGATCATATCTTTTTACGGGAAGAAACCTTCCCTTCAAAAGTGTTTATAGCTTTACTCAGCTTCCCAGTACCCGCCTTGGCCGGTTTGCTCACTTCCTTTTCCCTCTTTGATGTCTGAGCCTCTTTCTTTTTTTTCTAAATTTTTTCTTATTATTATAGACCTCCCAGTCACCCTCATATGCCTTTGTTAAATCATGATCTGTAGGATCTTTTCCCTCTCTATCCTCCACAGAATCATCATCAGACCATTCTGTCACTATAGGTAACTCCTTCTCCCCATTTTGAATTGGTTCATTTAATTTCTGCTTTGGCTGTGTTGACCTGGCCTCCTTATTAGTGGAAGTGTGCACTTCAGATTTCTGATTGCCTTCCACATTAGGGATACTGCCAAGCTCTTGCACATCAGCATCCTCCTCATTGCTAACTTTGTTCAGAAGGTCCTGATTCTTTTGGACCAACTCTTGTTCGTGCACACTCTCCTGATCCTGCTTTCTAGGATCCTCCTTTTGCTTCTCCTTCACCATCCTGCATCCTTTTGTGGTGTGGCCAATTATTTTGCAATGGCTGCAAAAAACCGGCACTGTTTCATATTCAATGTGCTGCATGAGTGACTTCCCTCTAGATGTTTTCACCATCACCTCATGTACCAGTTCACACGATGCATCCACTTCAACTAACACCCTAGCAAAGGATAAAGAACCTCTGGTGGCAGTCAGATGATCTGTTCTGATAGGTGTACCCACCAAGGCTAGAATCTTTGCCAAAGCGGCTGGATTCCACAACTCCAAAGGCAAATTCCTCAGCTTAACCCACACTGGGAATTTACATAATTCTTCATCACCAAAATCAAAGAGATCAGGCATTACTTTGAGAAGCAAAGGCCTTTGAAAGATGAAATAAGGGCCGTTGGTAAGAACAGAATCCCTATCCTCTTCAGATTTGAATTTAAACACCAACCACCCACTATCATGAGTGGAAAATGTGAATTGGACACCCCATTTCTCACAGCAGTTCAGCAGAGCTTTCTTGCCTGGGAACCTTCCAGCCACATATCCAATGAGGCCAAATCCCCAACATGTGTCCAGGGGTTGAATATTCTCCTCATCTATCCATGCAAAATCTGGGTTGTCCACACTCACCGGTTCAAGGACTAAGCCCTTAGAAGGCTGTCGATTATTCTTAAAGAGATTAACCCAGGGAGTTGTTCCTTCCTTCCCTGCAGTAGCTTTCTGGTTATTCTCAGCATCTTCCCCTGACCCCTCAGCACTATTTGATTGGGCCACATTGGTATCAACAGTACCAAGAGAGATGGAAGCATTAACAGTTGCTGAAGACTCATCTAGAGCACTATTATTTGGCAAATTTTCATGCTCTTGGTGATCAACACACTCTTCTTCATCTCCCAAGAGACTCTCAACCTTCAGAACGGACTCACTAATAGAGCCCTTTCTGTCAGGAAAACCTTCAAACAGGTTGTGGGTTTCAAACGTGGGGGTTTCAATGGAGTCCCGGGATTCACTCCAGTTTTCCACCTCCTTCCCCTTCCTAGATTTACCCGATGTCCCCTGCTGCTTCCTTCCTTTTCCCATGATTTACACAGTGGAAAACATACCAGAAGCGAAAAGGAGAAAACGAAACCTGCAGAAAACCAAATCAGGAACAGTCCAGGACTGCTGTTCCTGAGCAAGATGAAGAGACCAAGCACAGATACAGTCTTTGGCTGAGTACAGAAGAATCACAGAATACACAGACAATGTTGCAGAAATTTAAATATAAGCTATTACAATATAAGCCACAGAGGCCACAAATCAAATACTCCTTCAGCAATTTGTCTTCAGGAGAGTGCTTGATCCTCTTTAAGAGATGGAGTAGACCCTTCTTCCTCACTCCAGCAAACTGAGACCCATTAACAACAAGATGACCCTTTGACGGAATCGGTTGGCCAGTTCCTTGCGATTGGAACCCTAGCGTCGCCTCACAAGCAACCCACGGTGGAAAACAAAGGGTGGGGCCTTTGGTCTTCACCAGGCCAGCAAATCCCAGGACATAATCTCATCAAAAAAGCTCTCCGGAGTGAATTCTCGAGTCGCGATAAAACCTCAATCAAACGGACCAGCTAGAACCTTTTGGAGGGTTCGTCACAAACTACTCAAGGAACCGGCCGAAGGTTGGACAGGCCACCGACACCTCCTCCTAGCAATGAAACCCCCGAACTCGAGCACCTCTACGGAACCCTTCAACGAAGTTTCCAGAAGTCGCAATAACCCTGAACAGCCAGCAGCTCCTTATCTACTTGACTGGGTACCCACCACCAGCAAAATCAGAATCAGCCGTCCCTAGAGCCACCGGAACTACCCAGCCGGCTAGGCCGACAGAGGGAGCCACAACCCAAGTCAATGAAAGGAGAGCCTCTAGTGAACTTTGGTGACTTCTGGAAAAAACGAAAAATGGCAAGAGCCTTTCCGTATCCTTAGTGGAACCGGTCACCAAGATGGCCGACCAAGATGCCACGTGTCACCCGTTGAACCGCTACATCACCGTCATCTCCACTAACGAATGTTGCCTTCAGCTACGAGGATCTGACCGTCCCCTTAAGCCATCACCACATCCAAGGGAGATACACGGTCCGTTCCACCTACACCCTAGCAAAGCTCGAAAAAGCCAAGCAGAACCAAGAACACGGAAAAAAAATCCCAACAGCAGCACTAAAGTCACGAACAAGGAGATTAGAGCCAGGATCTCTACGAGATCTCCATCTTCCTCCAATCCGATAGCCAAGCTACAGGGATTCACCCAAGGGAAGGAGAAAATGGAAAACCTAGCAGACTCTCTCTCTAGCTTTCTCTCTCTAAACAAAGATATTTTTTATGCCTAGTCCACCACGCTCCTTTGGACAACAAATTCTATTCCTACTAACCCAACACAACTTTCTTTTTTCTCCCTCACCCCCCCAAAGAAAGTTTCTTTGAATGACTTTAATTAATTTCCCTAGCTACTTGAGAAGACATTTTGAAAAAACAAAGATAAAAAATGAGTAAAGAAGATAGTATCGAGTTTATCAAGCAAATTCTTCTAGCATTTGAATGAGACTTGTACTTCCAAGGGGCAAGCTTCTTGAATTTTCCAATGATTGACTTCCATGTTGCCACTCTTCTCGGACTGGCTCCAATAGGCATTCCCAAGTATGTGAAAGGCAGTGCAAGTAGGCTACAATTTAACAATCTTGCAAACTTCACCACTTCACTACTCTCCACTCCCACCGCCCCAATAGAGCTTTTGGAGAAATTAACTTTCAAGGCGGATACTAGTTCAAAACATCTCATGATACACTTTATGGTAATCACATTCTCCAATGTTACTTCTCTCAAAATAATAGTATAATCTACGAATTGGAGCAAATTAACTTCCACTTCATCTCTTCCCACACGGTAACTAGAGAATAGATTCTTTGATATAACTTTTTTTATCAAACTTTTAAGGCCCTCTGCAACTATAACAAGGAGAAAGGGTGCCAAAGAATCTCCTTGTCTTAGTCCCCTTTGCAATTTGAACTCATTAGATGGACTCCCATTGACAAGGATCGAGACCATACGTCCAAACAATTTTTTATCCATCTAATTCACTTCTCATTAAATCCAAGCCTTCTCATCATGTAAAACAGGAACTCCCAACAAACAGAGTTATATGTTTTCTCATAGTTTGTCTTAAAGATGAGACAGTTTTACTTTTTTCTTCTAGCTTCATCAATAACTTCCATTGCCAACCACTACACTATGCACAATAACTTCCTCCAATAAATGCACTTCGCCTCTTTTCAATGACACCATCAAGAACTTTTTTCAACTTATTAGCCAAAATCTTTGCAAGAATTTTATGCATGCACCCCATAAGTGAGGTTGGTCTAAAGTCACCCAAACTTTATGGCTCATTAACTTTTGGGATTAGAGTGATAAAAGAATAATTGCTACCTCTTGGAAGCACTCCATGATGATGAAACTCCACCAAGAACTTCATAACATCATCCTTCAAAAAATGCCAATATAGCTTGATGAATTTGAAAATGATCCCATTCAGCCCCAAGCACTTCATTTTACCAAAATCCCAAACCGCTTCTTTAACTTTCCCCTCATCAAAATTAGCCACTAACATAGTATTATGTTGCTCCAAAATATTCCTTAATTGGTTACCGTCAAGTTTAGGCCTTTCCCACCTTTCTCCGTGAAATCTCTTTTCAAAAAATCTTCTTACTTCTTCCTTGACTTGCAAAGGTTCTTCAACCCAACAATGATCCCTCTAAGCATAGTCTTCCATTTCCTCCAATTTACCACACTATGAAAGTATCTTGTGTTACAATCCCCTTCCATATGTCACTTCAATCTTGCCTTTTGTCTTAAAAGAGATTCTTTGTAATTGTTCACCCTCCAAAACTCTTCTTGCAAATCCTTCTTCCTCATTATCTCCAAATCTCTAAGGCTTGTGATTTCCCCTTTCAATTCAATTTCATTCATCCTCTTTTTGACCTTCTTCAAATCTTCTTTCCAAGTTGCCAAAATGCTCGTTATTCCACTTCTTCAATTCCCTCTTCAACCCTTTAAGTTTCTCCCATCATCAAACCAACAATTCAACACTCTAAACGGTTTAGGACCTCAATCCACTATGACATTCTTCAGAACAAGCAGGCAATGATTGAATATGTTTCTCTCCAAGATGTATTGTGAAGCTCCCGACCACCTACCAAGCCATTCTCTATTCACCATAGTTCTATCAAGCCTACTCATAGCCTTCCCATTTGGTCTAAACCAAGTAAATCTTCTTCCATGCATTGGGATGTCTTCTACTCTCATATTGGCAACGAATTGATTGAATTTCCTTCTCTGACCCCCTCCACCACTAGTTTCAGCTGCCCCTTTCCTTTTGTTTTCCCTCCTAATGCAATTAAAATCACCAACAACGCACCAAAATTAGAGTTGCTGCTGGACTTCATTTGCACTAACTCCTCCCAAACCCTTCTCTTTTGTAGCAAGTCACATGGAGAATATATGTTAGCAATGGAAATACAACAGCTAGCCCTCTTCCCTCCAACTTCCTTCCACCAAAATAAATCCATTCCCTTCATACAGATTTGACACTTCCAAACAATCTCTATTCCACACACATAACAGCCCCCAGCCGAATTTACTGCAGGACTAAAAAAGAAATCCACCTCTTTGTCTCCCTTATAAAGTCATAAACTTGTCTGTACGTTATTTTAATACATAATTATTAAACTCTTTATTTTTTTTTATAGACTTTTTAGTGATTTTTTATAAGTTTAATATACACGCACTTTTTATATAAGAAAATAGGATATTATATGACATGCTGGAACTTCACAAGGCTTCGTTTGTGCACCAATTGATTTCGGCTATACCAGATATTGAACACATAAGACACTGCTTCATCATCAGCATTTGTAATGAAACCTCTTAACCATTCCAGAAATGAAAAAATCTGGTTTGGTACAATACGAATAGACAGATCTTCAAAGTTCTGGACATGTTAAGATAGCATGCATGCTCAACAGTCTAATTATAAATGAAACTTTTAGTGATTTTGTTTTTGATAAGAAAAAAAAAGGGGTTATTGACTGTTATATCTAAATTTTTCTCAAACTCAGGAGGATATCATACCATAGATAAGACTATAATCAAATTTGTCTAAAACCAGACAATCCTGAAAACGTATTTACATTCATCATACAGGAACATAGCATGTGAGGATGGGAGAGAAGAACATAATAATTCCTAAAATAATCAAAGATAATTGGAATATGGAATATATTTAATTTAAAACTAACAGCCGAAAGGATAGAATAGAATAATAGAACAATAAGTTTATCACATTTAGTTTATGGTGTTATTTTAACAGTTCTAGCTAAACTAAAATCACTAGAGTACATATTGCTTATTGGAGTTCAAAACAAAATTAATCGTTATCCTCGATGCGTTTCGCAGCAAAAATAACAAAGAATGCATGAATATCATGTAACATTTTCAAAAGAAAAAAAAAACAGATGCATAAATCGAACCAAACTGAACATTCTTTCCCAACCAAAACAGAGAGTTTTTCCAAATAAAGTTTTGAAATGCTCAAAATATCCAACATGTAATACAATTGAAAATTTCTCTCATTGTAAATTAAACTTAAAGACCATATTTGTTACTTCTTATTTACTTGTCTTACATATAGGAAGTAGAGATGGTTTTCTCACAACACCGATGCTTAGAAGTTAGAATGTTGCCTTCGAAGTAGGCTCAGATAAATTACAGCATATATTAGTTTCAAAGGGGAAAATTTTATTACAATTACAGTTTAGGACAAAGGTTTTAAATATCGGTTGTGGTCGCGCTGCAATTTTGTCATGTTTGTTGATATCGTAGACAAATGCGATTGATGCGGTCCCAATTGCGATCATGTTACGATCACAGATAGTTAAAAAAACATTATATTGCGGCCCAAATAATGGTCGTGGACCATTTTTTGAAACCTTTAAACAACTTTTGGGTCATGCATAGATGCTTAGAATGTTATTTTTTGGTCATTATCATCTCTCGTACCTAATACCAATTGGAAGTTAAAATGCAATAGTAAAAGCTACTACAATAAACAAACATGCATGTTGTAGCAGACTAGTAGTGTTTGAAGCCCTTCAAACTCTAATTCCCCAGATGCTTCTCTCTGAAATGTTTGACAACCATCATCAACTTGTTTGATGGTTCAGAGTTTAGATCATTAGTGAAGAACCCATGTTGTTGTCCTTCAAAGTCTACATACTCAACATCTTTACCCCACTCCTTAAGCCTCCTTGCATAATCCTCTGTTCTGTCTCTAAGCAAATCACTTCCTGCAGCCACCACTAAAATTGGGTCTAGTTTAGTTGCTTGAAGGCTCTTGCTATTTGGCCCAAACGGATTCACAAGAGGGTGATCAGTAGTTTCCCCAACGGGTAAACAAAGCCTCCAATACCTGTTCAATAAGAAACAAACACAAACCTTTCTTGTTCTATGCACACCAAAATGACAAAATTAACATTTTCTTTTTTAGAGATTACAGGTATTTTGTTCTTATACAATTTTGTTTAAGTTGGATAGAATTACAGTAAAATATAAAATCTTTCTTAATTATTTAATGTAATTGCATGTCTAAAACTCATATTCAAAACAACTGACTAGAACGTTAGTTTATGCACATGTTCATTCAGTGGTAATTCTGACACTAGTTACATTCATTGACCTGCATACCTTATCAATTAAGATTTGAAATTTTGAATCATTATTGTGAAAAATAAACACAATATATTTAAATTACCAACCTATCAATAAGTTCTAAATTGAGAAAAGCATCTTTTAATCCTTCAGCTTCTGACTTGGTTCGGATAGTTCCATCAGCTTCTGACTTGGCTCGGATAGTTCCACTAAAGAACGGGCCCAATAGAACATAACCCTTTACCGTCGCTATGAGCGTGAAGAGCGTACTATGGAACCGTCGCTATAAACATGAAGAACGCCACGACAATCTTCTACAGTGGTGGCCTCGGAATCCGATGTTTTAGACATGTTTTTTCTCTTTGCAATAGCTTCTTTATTTCTTCATGTTAAAAAAAAACAAGATTTTTTAGATACAGAAAACAAAGCTAAATTCTGGGTTTTATGTGAGTGAAAGTTAGGAATGCAAAGAGAGAAAAAGAGGTTTAATGACGTTAGATAGAATCATTGTCGCGAAGAAGTTGGTATTGACTTACTATGCTTGGTTTGCAGACGTACGTGGCTTTGTGTGGCTCTATTGTTGTGCCATTTTCTCGATGGTTACAGTCAAGTATTCTTTTGATTTTGAAAGTCAGTTGTATTCTTTATTGAATAATAAAGTGGTTAATCAACTTTTATATCAACCAAATATTACTGATTAAAAAATATCAACCAAATATTTTTTATGATGATTTTTATTTAATAGGTGTAGTTATGATGATAACACATGTTAATTTTGTGAGCAAAGATTTGAGTTTAATTTTTGGGAAGAAGAGAAAAACTTCTGGATCAACATTAAGATCTAAAGATTAAAACTTACAAAAATGTTTCAAGTTAAACAGGAGTCAAAAATCTAAGATGATTAAAAAAATAGAATATTAAATTATTTATATTTTAATTGATGAGCATTAATTATGTAAATTTATTATATCAGTGAGTTTATATATGATGGGTTAAATTCTCAATCAGTGTCTTTTTTTTATGCATTCTCAATTGGTGACTAAATGAAGAGCTTTATGGTTATAAAATTGTCATTACATTAAACAGTTTGATTTAACACAATATTTTTTTGTCAAAATTAGCAAAATAATTAAAGATTTTTCAATCATAAGATGTATGTAAATTTATTTTTGCCTTGAGTTAAATAAAATACTTAAGAAATAATATTAAGGGGATCTATCTTATTTGGTTGAGTATGATGTATGAATGGTGTGTGAATGTTGTAAATCTTTTGTTATCATGCTCAATTGCTAAGGATAAAAAAAATCACATATACTCTTTGTGATTATTTGAAATTTAGTAAAAAATCATATAATTTTGTGGATTTATTCCTTATTTAATAAGTCTCCTCATATTTTTATAATTTTCAATAGGTTTTAACATGTTTTTTTTTATCCCTATAAAATAAGCGAGTTTTGATTTTAATCATAGCTATTTTTTTTTCTTTCTATTTTTCATCTTAAAAAATATGAAATTCTTATTTGTGGTCCTTGTTGTCAAGTGACCCTCGTCAACTACTCGTGTTTAATGAAAAATCAAATGAACATCCACGTCCACTAGTATTTGCGGTATCATATCAACATGTAAAACCTCCAAAAAGTTATCTAGAATTCTAAAACGAATGTTATTTATCAACCTTAACAAGAAAATTAGGGACCAAAAATAACGATTTCGGATTTTTGAGTGATGAAAATCAAAGAAAAATGTTTTATAACGATCAAAACCTATTCAATAATTTTTTACATACATTAAAAATAGCGATTTCAAATTTTAGAAGATGAAAAATAAAGAAAACATCTTAGAGGAACTAAAAGCACAACTCAGTCATTTTATAAGACTAAATATATTTTTTAAAAAAATCAGTAAATTTTAACCAACAATAGATAATGTGATAGATGGGATACGATAGGAAGGGTGTTTGCTGTATCACTCCTCTTTGATGATTTGTGTTTGCTAATCTGATTTTGGGTACTGCTTACTTGAAGTTTGGAATTTTAGCTCTGTAGCAGGCTCAGAGAAATTGCAAGAAATATTATCAGCATCGAAGGGGAAAGATTTATTACAATTGCAATTTACACAGTTTTTGGGCAATGCATACTTGATGCTTAGAAATGTTACTTTTGTCCCTTTTCATCACTCGTACCTAAAACATAGTTAAAAATGCAAGAGCAAAAGTTACTACATTAAACATGCATGTTGTAGCTAGACTAGTAGTGGTTGAAGTCCTTCAAACTTTCCCCAAATGCTTCTCTATGAATTGTTTGATGATCAGCATCAACTTGTTTGATGGTTCTGAGTTGGGATCAATAGTGAAGAAACCATGTTGTCGTCCTTCAAATTCTACATACTCTATATCTTTATTACCCCACTCCTTAAGCCTTTTTGCATAATCCTCTGCCCTATCTTTAAGCAAGTCACTCCCTCCAGCCACCACTAGAATTGGGTCGAAATTAATTGCTTCAAGGCTCACGCTATAAGGCCCAAAAGGATTCACAAGAGGGTGATCAGTAGTCTCCCCAGTGGGTATAGAAAGCCTCCAAAACCTATTCAACCATTAACAACACATGCATACACCTTTCACTAGTTAGCAACAAAACAATAACAAAAGAAAATTGTTCTATGCATGCCAAAATTTTGGCACTATATATTTGTACTTCCATTGACTAATTTACTTACCTTATTAATTAATACTTGAATCATTAGAAAGCTGGTGTAAACATGATACAAAAATAATGATTCACATACACACAAAAATAGGATGCAAAATTCCAATTTAGTAACCTATCGATAAGTTCTAAATTGAGAAAAACATCTTTTGGCCCTTCAGCTTCTGACTTGGTTCGGATAGTTCCACCAAAGAAAGGGGCCAATAGAACATAACCCCTGATCCGAACTGGAGCCAACTCCGGCGACCCAAACCCAAGCCAAGCCGCCAAGTGGTGAGCTATGTTCCCTCCAGCCGAGTCACCCGAAATGTACACATGGCTAAAATCAGCGACGTGGCTGAGCCACGGGTCCGGCTCATCACTCATGGCTTGAGTTTGAAGCCACTTAAGAGCCTCAAAGCCATCCTCGATCGCATCGGGGAGCCGATTCTCGGGAGCAAGCCGATAATCTGAGGCAACAACTACGGCTCGAAGCCGTGAAGTAAGCTGGAAACAATAGTTTTGACAGTTAGGCCAAGTACGCGAGCCGATGCAAAAGCCGCCACCATGGATATAAAAGAAAATGGGAAGCTTGGATCCGGCTGAGTCGTCGGCTGGCTTATAGAGCCGAAGCTGAAGATCACGGGCAGTGTCAAAAACGACATCTTTCCACAAAACGGTGCCGTCGTCGTTTATAGGTACGTTGAAGCTTGGACGTGAAGAGCGTACTATGGAACCGTCGTTATAGACATGAAGAACGCCACGACAATCTTCCACCACGGTGGCTTTGGAGTCCAATATTTCAGACATGTTTTTCTTATCCCTTGCCCACTACTGTTTAATTTTTTTGTGTGAGGAAAAGTTGTGAATGTAAAGAGATAAAAAGACGTTATTGAATGAGTCAATGACGATGGATATGCATTGTCATGAATGAATGACGTTTTCTCGTTGTTCTTGCTTAATTTGTTTGCCATACAAGACAAACACGATAGGCTCAATGCTTGTGTGGAGTGTCTCATCGTGGATAACTTCTGTACGTTGTTTTGTGCGGCTCTTTAGTCTTTAGTTTTGACATTGTCTTAATCTGCAATTTTAATCTAAGTCTCACAAAAAGTATTCTAAAGAAGAAGAAAAATCCTACAGGAGGGAAAAACACCTATACAAACCATTATATATATAAAACTTTGGACATAAATTATGAGACTCCAAGATGAAGTTTGGGTTACATATTACACCGGAGGCGTACTCACAAGAATTCTATGTACTTTAATTTCATTATTACATTAATTCTGGTCATGACATAACAATAATTTAGTCTTCTCTTTTCTTATACCGTAATAATGTCTAAAATTAATCATATATCTCAAAGTGCCTATGTTATGAAACACGATGTCTATGAGTGCTTCTGCAAGCTACGCAACATTGGCAATGTCATTGTTCAGAGTCTTTTCTAGTGCAATGGATTTGCTCCATAAACATCCATGGCACACAAAAAGAAATAGTAGAGATTTTTTTTCTCTTTTCCAGAAGACAAAAATACACCTAAACAAAACCAGTGTAAAATACAAGTGAGACGTCCATTCTAACAAAACTATAAAATGCATATTAAAGAAAACAACATGTTGAATTTGTGTAAACATTAAAGGACAAAAATAAAAGCAAGCACACTTGCTTTGACGAGATATTTTGTTTGATAGCAAAGTCAAGTTTTGAACATACTTTTAGAAGGGTATTTTGGTGAACTCAAACTTCTCGTATCTATATTCCTTGCCAACTACTGAAAGATATGCCAAAGTCACAAATTATAAATACCATAGCTTAAAATAATTGTAATGAAATGATTATATATAGTGCCACCGACAGATTTCTATAAGGAACGTAGAAGGAGATGCACCGGAGGCACACAGGACAAGCAAGGAAAAGGAAGCAAAATAGGGCTTATGAGGTCATAGTTTTTTATTACTTTTTTTCCTTAAAAGTGCTTTCTCTCCTACCATACTGTTGAGGGATACACGAAACCAAACTCATTTAATAATGTGACCAAAATCATTGTTAATTATACAATAATGGATTCTTCTACGCCCCCACCAAATACTGATTATAGAATTGCTTACTAATAATCACTTCCACTTGTCCTTTTATGAGCCAAATCTATGGTCAATTCATTTTTATATGACTTTATGAGGGCAAAGTAACCGTGACAGCCACTTTTCACACTCGTTTTTTTTTTTCCATGGCACAGGCATACTATTATCTTCATTATGTCTTGTTCTTCGAAATTAATTGTGGTTGATGTACTTCAGCAAAAAAAAAAAAAATTGGTTATATATTATGAGTTTAACTTGAAATGAAATGTAAATATTAGAATGAGATTTTTTAAATAGATACTACAAATATCTTTTATTATGTGTTTGGTAAAATGGAATGAAAAAAAAAAAAGAAATAAAATTGAAAAAAAATTGTGTTAAAGTAAATTGGTAAATTTGTGAGATTCACACTAATTTTTTTAAAAATTTCTTTTTCTCAACTCCATTTCGCTTCTGTCAAAACACACCAACAAGATAAAATCATTATCGACATTAAATATTTCTCTATAGATATTTAATGTAGTTATATAATTAGTATTTGAAGTTGATATACTAATTAACCTGAAATAATTTTATGTCATCTGATCTATGCACTTGATGTTATTAGTTGAAAAATTTAAAAGAAAATAAGTTTAATCCGTTGGGTGGCATTATCATCCATATCATTGTTGTAATTAAGTAAGATAATAGAGAGAAACTTGACAAGTGAATCCATTCAAATTATATATGTATGCAATGAGGTTAACATTCACAATATGAATTTTATAAATAAACCGATGAATTCTTTCCCCATCAATCAAAGATTATTACCTCTTTTGAATCTTCACATTGATGAGAAGATAAAAGTGAAGACGAAGTAAAGAAAGCTCCAGAGACAGACTGATAGCCCGTAGGTTGGGGATAGGTCATAGGTCACCCTCCATAGATAGAAGACTTGTCCTTAATTGCTATATCATTATAGGGAAAAAGTAAGAAAAAGGGTATGAACCCCCCTATTTTATTTCCAAACGTCTTCACCCAATTGTCTAATTAACTTTCCTTCTAAACCTATTAATCTAAATACCCCAACAAATAGTCTTCACCAATTGTCTAATTGGAGTATATATTATCCAATCCCTTATTAATGTTAATTTGTTTTTTTCTTCTTTTTTGCATGCCCCTTCCTATTTATCTTTACCAAAAACAGGATGAACTCCCCCACATGTACAAAGAGTTCTGCCGTTCATTCTTGCAATCCCAAAAGCTTTTGCAAAAAAAAATATTTTGCATTCTTAATGCCAAATGTCATTTTTTCTAGTTTTGCAAGCATTTTTATTCCATGGTTTGTATGGTACGTACACATGAGTCTCTAGAGGACAGGAACAGCTCAGCTAATACCTGAACACAAATAGCATATGAGGGAACCCAAGGCCAATTGGGGGGCCCATCACCACTCTTAATTAATTCACAAGTCGTAATATCTTGTTTATAATTGCTTCGATGCATCTATTTCACGGTGTAGACAATCCATATGTTAAACGCACACAATACTCACAACCTAATAAACAACTTATTCTCTGCGTGCTAATTGCAAAGTATAGCACATCTAATTAATCCTTACTTTTTTTAATACGTCAGGTCGAAGATCCACTAATCAGACAATAATATTTACATTACACACTTATCTTAAATAAATGTTAATATTATATTATGCAATATATACTTGTAAACTCTTTTTCTCTTATTATTAATTGAAGCTTATTAAAGTTACAAGTTTTGTGAGTTTTTTTATTTAAATTTTAACTAAATATAAAGTATGTATCATAAAAAATGTATTAAAAAGTACTACAATATCTATTATTAACCCTCCTCTTCCATCAAATGCACACCAACACTAGCTACTTATAAATACATAGAAAAAAAAAAAGGTGTGTTCACGTTCACCACGGTCTTCATTCTACAACTCATAGAGAAGGTGAAAAAGTCAAAAACACTCCATCAAGATGGTAAGGAAAAAAAAAATGATTGACAATAATGAAAGTGGGTTTATCTATCTATCTATCCATCCTTCATTTATTCACGAGCCAGGTAGCAGTTAGGGTTTCTGGACCCCACACCAATAGAACCCAGTTTCTCACTTCCCCCTCCCAATCAAATCCCGCCACATAAGCCATCGATTTTCACAAAGCAACCGACACCCCTTGATTCATTTACCCACATCCATTAATTTTTTTAGCACCAATTTAACAACCTCAACAACACAATAAATCCCAACATTAACCCCACCCTGAACCAAAACAAAAACCTACCTTGTCTCCAACACACATAAACAGAACAACATACATAGGCACTGTCTCTGTTTCTATTTCTCACTCTCTGAACTCTGAACACCGAAAATCCGCCATGGATTTTCGCATCTATGGCGTCACGATCCTTCTCTTCCTCTTCCCAACCCTCACATTCTCAATCTCACAGGGTCAGATAAACTCAAACTCAATCCTCGTCGCTCTGTTGGACTCGCATTACACCGAACTCGCTGAGCTTGTGGAAAAAGCCATGCTTTTGCAGACTCTGGAGAACACTGTCATGAACAACAACAACAACATCACAATCTTCGCTCCCAGAAACGAAGCCCTCGAACGCGATCTCGACCCCGATTTCAAGCGCTTCCTCCTCGAACCCCGCAATCTCCATTCCCTCCAAACGCTCCTCTTGTCCCACATCGTCCCCAAAAGAATCACCAAACCCGATTTCAAAACCGGGTCGACCCGACACAGAACTTTAGCGTCTCACCACCACCTCACTCTCCAAGCCCTGAATTTGACTCACTGGAATGTTGAGTCTTCCCGGGTCATTAACCCGAATTCGGTAACCCGACCCGACGGAGTGATCCACGGCATCGACACTCTCCTCATCCCTCGCTCAGTCCAAGACGATTTCAACCGTCGCCGGAATCTGATCTCCATCGCAGCGGTAAAACCCGAACCATCCCCGGAGGTCGACCCGCGAACCCACCGGTTAAAAAAACCGGCGCCGGCAGCACCGGCGGGGTCCCCGCCGGCGCTCCCGATCTACGACGCGATGGCGCCGGGACCATCGCTTGCACCGGCGCCAGCGCCGGGTCCGGGTGGACCCCACCACCACTTCAATGGGGAGAAGCAAGTAAAAGATTTCATCCACACGCTCCTCCACTACGGTGGTTACAACGAGATGGCGGATATGCTGGTGAACTTAACGTCCCTGGCGACAGAGATGGGACGGTTGGTTTCGGAGGGTTACGTTTTGACGGTGTTAGCTCCTAACGACGAGGCCATGGCAAAGTTAACGACGGACCAATTAAGTGAACCGGGTTCGCCCGAACAGATTATGTACTATCACTTGATACCCGAGTATCAGACCGAGGAGAGCATGTACAATGCCGTTAGAAGGTTCGGGAAGGTCCGTTACGACACGTTACGGTTGCCGCACAAGGTGACGGCGCAGGAGGCTGACGGCTCCGTTAAGTTTGGCCACGGGGACACGTCCGCGTACTTGTTCGACCCCGATATTTACACGGATGGACGGATCTCCGTTCAGGGAATTGACGGCGTTCTGTTTCCGCCTCAGGAGGAAGAAGCCGGGCCCGTTACCCGAGCCCAGCCCGCTAAGGTCGTCGTGAAGCAAAGAAGAGGTAGCTTTTTTTTTTTTTCTTCACTTTTGCCTCTTTTTTTTTTTTTGTTGGTGGTGTTTGTTTGGATGTTTTTTAAGTCAAGATGAGGATGACGTGTGTTTAATTTGGTTGGCTAAATTTATTTGTTTGTTTTTTTCTTTTCGTTTACTTCTTTTAATTATGTGGCTAGACTGGTTCAGGTTTTGGGTTAAGGTTGTCAATTATTGAGGTTTCATTTTTGTTTCTGTGCTAGTATTGATTTGGACAAGGGAGTGCATATTTTTTATGTAATGTAGTTTCTTGAATAGGGTAATGTTTGAATTTTAGGTGGGAGAATCTAAAAGAATGTTTAGATCATGTTTGGTTACCCTTCAAAATTACGTTTGACAATACAATTTGGCTTGTAAATTAATTTTGAAGAAATAAATGACTTGAAATACTTTTGAAAACTTAAGTTTGACCCTTGGAATATGTGGGAGTTTTATTTTATGCAAGGTGGAAGAAGGAGTATATTGTTTGTTTGTCTTGCTTGCTTGCTCTGGTTTGGTAAGTTACTAGTTAGGATTGATTATTTGGAAATACTACTGATAATATTATTGATGTGGAAAATGGGATTCTTAAGATTTAAGAAACTAGTAAGAAAAAAGTTTATAAAGTGGCAGTGGTGCCACTCAACGTATCGAGTTGTTTGTTAGGTTAAGCTTCTGAAAGGTGGAAAAGAAACTTTTGAGGAAAATGTTATGGCCAGAGGGTTCTTATAGCTAAACAAGAAAGTTGGAGTTGAATCCCTTTGAATTGAATGGAGGTGAGAGGAGATGAATGCTAATGGAACTTAATGAATCTTTTAGCTTGTGATACCAATAATTTTGTTGTCGTATGTCTATACCTGTAAATAATTAAAGTTGTTGAGAAAAAAAAATCAATGATTAGTGTTTAAATATATGCATGATTTGTTATGCATATATATAATACTAATATTAAAAGTTTGTTTTATCATAAAAAGTAAATTGCTTAATTTAGAAAAGTCAGGTCCACGTTTTTCCCCACTAATGGTAACTAGCAATCATATTTGATGATAAATTGATAATCTTCTAGTTACAACCTTTTGCTTCATAGATGGTTCATCATCATTTCTCCCAAAAATTGCGAGTATTTTTGTAAGTTCCTACTTTGTGCAATGCTTGAATATGGGAACTAGATGGAAAGTTATCATATGTGGGGAAAAGAAAAAAAAATGGAAATGGAGGAGAGAGAGAAAAGGAAAGTGATGAATGACGTAAAAGACAATTATCCAGCTAGAATGAATTTTATGTTCGTTTCGATGTTTGTGAGCTCAACCTTGATAAATGAATTTTTCTTGTTTTCTTTGATATCTCTTTTCACATGCTAATCTATATAAAGAAATTGTTTGTCTATGGTCTGCTTGGTTTTTGTTTTTCTTTTTTACCTCATTTCAGTGATACTACACAACTGATTAAATAAATATCATTTCACATAGTTTCTGTTTAAGCTAAAGTTTGAATGGGGAATGAATGGCAGGAAAATTGTTGGAAACAGCATGTTGGATGCTTGGAAGCTTTGGACAGAACTCTAGATTCATCTCTTGTCAATAAAGAGCTCTTATCTGGATGCTAGCAAGACTCGTTAAGAATGAAAACCGTGAGATTCTAATATGATATCTGAATGATGTTCTGTGATAACTAGCTTAAGCCAATCAGATCTTGTTAACTTGAATAAAGGATTAATTATAATAAAGAGTGTTTATGTTTTCCTTGCTCCTGCCAAATCACTAGTTTTTCTTGATGTTCTCACATAGTTCATAGTTCCACTGATGTTTACTGTTACTGATCATGTAACAGTACAAAATCCAATTGGTGAAATTGGATGTTCAAAGCACAATTTCATCTGAGTACAAAATCTGTTTAAAAGTTCAAACACAATGCATACATAGTTCATAGTTCCACTGATGTTTACTGTTACTGATCATGTAACAGTACAAAATCCAATTGGTGAAATTGGATGTTCAAAGCACAATTTCATCTGAGTACAAAATCTGTTTAAAAGTTCAAACACAATGCATGCATGCCATCAGGCCTTTGACCCGGTTATGGTCAGTCACTTGGCCTTAAATGGGTGTTCTCTCTCTACCATGTGAGCTTAAATTTCAAATGCCAAAAAATAAAATATAAAAAGAAAAAAAGTAAACCTCAAATTTTTAGAATATGAAGTGTCATGTTACCCTCCCAATATTCATTAGAAAAAAAAACTTATATACGGTAGTAGTTCTTTTCGTGTTGTTCGTACTGTTTTTTAATCAAAATTTATAGTTTTGCCTCAATAATTTGCATACTCCTTTAATACAAACCTTTGTTGCTTAGATTACTTATATGAAACTCCAATTCTGATTGAATAACAACCAAATTATATTTAACCTTTGTCCACCTCATTTTGGTTACTTAACCATGTGATTTTCCTAATTGCCATTAAGTTGACCTTCAACTTTATTATTTTCCTTTAACATTTTCTGTTTACTTACACTGATTGCACATGCCTTGATGCAGCTACACAGGAAATTCCAAAGATGTAAAAAGTCAACGGAATATGAAGGCCAGGTTACTTGAAATGGGTTAATAGCAGCAGCTGCTATGGGTTTGGTTTTCCCACGTTTTTGTAATGATCTTTTTTTCTTTCTCCTTCTCTATTTTTCTTCTCCTTGTGGATTTGGGTCTTGGACTTGAGAATAAAAGTTTCTCAAGTCTAGTGAAAACAATAGTGCACTGCATATATTATGTATGCAATTTAGATTCAGTTAGGAGGTTGTGTTGGTGGGATGAGAAGGTTTTATGTAATAAGATAGCAGTGAAATCTGTGCCCGATTCAGTAATTTTACGAAAATGGAAATACAGTAATAATCAATAAAATGATTCTTTTCTGTAATTACATTTTGTACATTTCCTCTTCATCCCTTTGTATTACCTATAATATAATTATCATCCATCTGTTTGGAAAAATTATATTTTAATTTTTATTTCCTGAGTCAGAGATCGTTTGTCTCTTAATTTATTGAGTGAAAGATTAATTTCGTTTGCAATGAGTGATGATCGTTGACTCAAGTAAATTTTGCACACGTTAAGAATCGAACACAACTTATTATATTTGTGTTGTCAGTAATAATCTGTCATTGTTAAAAGAGGGATTATTTCCTGATCTTGTCAGTATGATTAATAAGTTATTATTGTTATAGTTAATAAGGTCCCGTCAATGACGTGGAGAACTTTGAAAATGCCGTGATTATTGTCTCTAATTCTCTATGACTATATCAACTCCTTGGCATGATGCTAGGAAATGGCAAGCCAGGACTTGTTCTTACATCATGGCAAAGTACTTAAGTAACTAATTCTTAATCACATTTGAAAATTTTCTTAATTTTGAAGAACTGCTAGAAAATATTGCATTACTCCTAGAAGTAGCCAACTGATCTTAACTATCATTATTCTTTTAGCCTGGAAAAGAAAAAAAAAACAATGTAATAAAATTGAAAAAGCTTATATATTTTTTGTTTTTATAAAATGGGTGTTTTAATTTTGGTACCTATAATTGTTTTCTTCATTCCAGTAAACTTTAAAATTATTGTCTTTGGTCATGTACAATGTACAATGAGCGAATTTTAATTTTGGTCCCATAGGGGCTAAATTGATATACTCGTCAGTTTTAATCACAATTTCTCCCCATTTTTTTATTATAATTTTCACATACAAAAATAATGTCCAATCATAAAAACGCTACATCATAGCTATAAAGTCTGCTAGTCAATGATTGCGATCCTAAAACTACAAACAAAAACAAAAAATGGCCAGGTTTTAAAGTATTTTAATAATATATATTTCATTTAATATCATCCATGTGCTTTTATATGTTTCTAATTCATTAGATGAATATTAAAAATAATAAATATGTTTACCTAAAAAAATTATTTATCATTTATTATTATTATTATTATTATAATTATTATCATCTCTAGATTGCTCACTCGTGTGGAGGAGCTACTGACGTTTCTAAGTTGAGTCGACAAGTCACTTTCCTTAATTTTGACCTCACAACAACCACATATAGCCCCACGCAGATTTGGATCTTCTAACACAATGCAATTCATAAAGTGATGAAGAAGATGCAGAATTATAATGGTTGGTGAGTGATATCACAAGGCATTTAATGAATAAATGATAATTCACTCAGTTTTCTCATCAACTATTTGCAGTTATATATTTTAGTCCATAGTGTACCCTCAATTTAGAACATCCGAATCTTGAGGGAAGGTGTTTGGAAGGCTTCCCCTTAGTTAGGGAGAGTAATTATATATATAAATAAAAAGAAAAAAAAAATCATCTACCAATAATATAAAATAGTATGATAAATTTATATTCTATCTTAAAAGTTATAAATAATATTTTATAAATTTATGATTGAATGACACTCAATGGTGGAACCAGCTTATTGGGTGTGAAGGCAATTGTCCTCACAAGATTTCTTTTGATACATAAAAAACATTTATTTTTTGACCCCATAAAACATTTTTCTTTAAATGAAATAGAGTTATAAGAGATAAAAAAAAAAGAATAAATTAGTATTAATTTTATTACTTTATCTTTTCAATTTTTTTAGTATTGACAATGAAAAAATTATACAATATTTTTAAAATATAAAAATGTGTAAAGAACAATTATAATTTATAAAAATGTAGGTATTATAGTTTTATTTGTCTGTATATTGTGTATTTTGTAAAAGTTTGTAATTTTTTCTTTGAAAATATTATAATTTTATTTTGTCCCCACTGGAAAGAATTTTAGGATAAGCCAGTGATCAGTGTAAAATTATATAAAATGTATATTGATATAAAATATAAATAAATTTCAATTAATTTTATCTCTTTTAATGTAATCATCCAAAAACACTTATTTAATTGAAATTATATTTTCTATAAATTTCTATTTTTGATATTAAGTTTAAATGAAAGTCAAATTAGAAAAAAAAAATATTTTCTAAATAAGATTAAAAAATTAAATAATACTCCACTAATAAACACTTTCTAATTGGCATGAATTTGTTTTCTTGTATTCGAATTAGAAAGAATACTTTCTTTTCTAAAAAATAACAGGATTTTGCTGTGATAAGTTTCATGAGTTTAAAGTCTAAATGATAAAAAACAATAAAATTATCAATGATTTGATATTAGATGATAATATAAAATTACTTTTGCTATTAATGGACTATATTTTAAATTTCATTTTTGCTACAATTAAACGTTTCCTCAAAGGAAGAAGAAATTGTAAAATCTTTCACTTATTTACAATCAGTTTCCTAACATTACTCATCCAGGCACCATCATATCCTTGCAGAATATCAGGGAATAAAAGAGTAACAACTCAATCCAGGAATTCTTCATTACATAGCATGCAAAGTTCTAATTCCTATCTACATTCAAAAAACAGAGCCACCATAAGTAATCATCCATGTCCTCCTTGGAAAATATACTAAAGTCAACCCTAAAATTTGTGAAGGATGAAAAATCCATTACATGAAGAGCGGGGTTCTATACAATTCCTCCAAATAGTGGCTCCAGAGAAAGGCACATTGTTTAATATTTCTTCATTTTCTTTTTGCAGTAGTCTTTGGAGCTTGACCAACCTTCTTCCCAGATGCAGAAGCACCTTTACCCCTACCACCCGATGTCTTCTTGGAACTTGAATTTCCCGTTCCCTTCAGTTCCAACTGAACTTGCATGGCTACATGCACGAATATAGATAAAAAAAAAATCAATGATGCTCATCTATTTAAAAGGATAAATGACCTAAAAGTTCAATCAATCAACATGCTAATGGCATATGATGTCCACCTACCCTTTGAATTATAGCTTTGAAGTTCTGATTGCAGCTTCTCACCCTTGGTGCCCTCTAAAGCATCACAAAAAGAAAATTGTAA
Source organism: Glycine tomentella (assembly GCA_007407185.1). NCBI lineage: Eukaryota > Viridiplantae > Streptophyta > Magnoliopsida > Fabales > Fabaceae > Glycine > Glycine tomentella. The sequence goes on along the minus strand of PYAF01002842.1, from coordinate 632,096 downwards.
AAGCAATCAATTAATATAAAAGAATAATAATTAAAACCACATAACTTACCCAACTCTTCTGTATCAGAGCTGTTCTCTTCTTCGCTCTCGTCCAAGGTGTCACCTTCACCTTTTTCCACTTCTTCGCCAGCTGGTTCCAGAAGAGCGGCAATACGCTTCTTAGGGACCTTCTTTACCCCAGGAAGAGTGATTAGATCTGCAACTCGAACAACCCGAGATGTGCTTTGCTCTTTGTATGCTTTTGTCAAGGCTGACTTAACGGCAGGCTGTATGCCATCTAGTGGATTAGGATGACCCTGATTCATATAATATCAACAAATTAACCACACGTTGAGAACAGTTTGTAGTAAACAAAACATAAAAATAATATAGTCAAGGAACCTTGAATTTTGATAACTCTACTATCGTATCAAAATCTTCCTGACTGATAGAGTATGTATTCATCAATTCCACAACTTGTTGAACTGCTTCAGCCTGATCATTTCAAAAAGGGCAATCAGATTCAATCAAATTCAGCATTTCAGCTTAAAACATTTGGTATGTTTAGAACTAAAGAAACACATGTACTTCAACCAACCTTAGGCAGGGTTCGCAGGGGCTCTGTCATTTGTTTAAGAAGAAGAGTAAGATATTCCATGCGAATGGTATCCCTGCAACCATTTAATGAAGCATGCTTATAATGAGTCTACTAGACATCGTTGTAATGGAGATCTAGGCTTTTACCAAAAGTCTACTGGACATGTAACTTCCAAAACATAATACATAAGCACATCATACCATTCTCAAATTATCCCATATTTGTAGTACATAAAACAGAAGCGCCTAAGCTAAGATTAACAATTTAACACATGAAAATCAATAACATATTGAAAGACAAATTCAAAGGGTTGGAGCAGCACTTGATTTCTATCCAAAATCTAACCAAAATCATCAAGGTTTACAAATAATTTGCAAGTATTGACAGAAGCATTCAGCAAGTAGCCAGATGAATTAAACTCCCTGAATTAGATGCATGAGAGAAGATGCAAACTGAAGGTAAAATATTGAATTCATATTTACCTTCCTGAACTAGATTCACGAGAAGCAAGAATGTGAACATGAAGATCATCCAAAAGCCTTAAGTTTTTGCCCATTGTCGAGTTCTTTCCCAGCCACCCACCAAACCGGTTGAAATTTCGTTCTCCCTGCAGATATAATGCAAGTTGTGATACAAAACTAAAAGCAAAATCAGATGAGTTCAATGAAAAAGACGGTAGAAAAAAAATAGGACAACCCACAAAAGCCCACCATGCTGCACAAATATGACATAACTACAATTTGTGATGTAAAATCATCCATAACTCTACCTAAATGTTTTAGGTGAAGATATTCCAAATAGCTACTATTGTGATATTTCTTTTATACAATTCATATGATTTATTAATTAATAGCATATACATATAAATGCTCAACGAGAGTCTTAGAATGTGGGTTTGGGCCTAACTCAACCCCTAAAGTTAGCTCATAAGATGAGGGTTGTCTCCCACTTATATATTCTATTGTAGCCTTTTATCTCTAACCGATGTGGGACTTGAGTTTTTCTCAACAGAGAGAAAAGCGAAGGTTGTAACTTGTAAGGAAAACTCAACAAAAGCCTTAATCAGATTCAGAACTGCAGAATACAGAAAAAAGAGATGGATGGGTGCCGCTGGAGATGGGTGGCTCTGCCACTCTGGTCGCATAGAAGCAGAACAAGGGAAGAGAGAAGAGAGGTCTCCAACTGAAAGAAATTTAGGCTGGAGACAGATGACTCTGCTGCTCTGGTTGCTAAGCTTAGGGTTTTCTGACCTTCTAGGAGAGGGGGAGGAGTCAACTTTACCCCTTAAAACCCCTCAAAACAACGTGGTTTTGAGGGCAAACATGAGATTTGATATTTCCTCTTTGTAGCAGTGCCATAGCACTACAAACCCTGCTTTATGGGCCATAAATATTAAAAACAGATGAGACCCATGAATGAAAATGCACCCCTATCCATGTCACAGCTGATGGCTGCTCCGCCACACACCGCTGCAAAAATGTGCCATTGATAACTATGCTAGCTCCCTGAGCCCAAAATAAAGTGGCAGAGAGAAGGGGGCCGGGTGGGAAGGACATATTGCAATAGCCTGAACAAGACAAACTATTTTTACCTGTTCAAGTATTTCCCTTTGCCCGTGTAACAATGATGCACTGAAACAAAGATGAAAAGAGAGGATGAACAACTAGATGAAACAAAATCTAAAAATGAAATATTTTATTTTCCAGAGCACTAGCAAGGCTACATACGGAATTATGCTTGTAGAAAGGGAACTAGTTTGAGAGAGCTGCCACTGTCGATATCTGCGAATCTGTACATTCACTATATCTCCATCGGCAATAGACTCAGCAGCACGGGCAATCAGGTTCATGCGTTTTATGCCACTGTCATCCTTACCAGCCAAGCTTGGTCTATAATTAATATAATTTTCCTGCCATGCATAATGCCATAAAGAATAGTTATATGAAGAATATTTGAAATAAACCGTATAATTCAAGTTTGCAGCATTCAAGAATAAGATTGTGCAAGGATCAATTTTACCTTGGGCAGGTTTCAGATATATTTTCAATATAGTCAATTCCAACATCTAATTGGCATATCAAATGATATTGATATCTAATACCCATTTCATTTTTAACCAAAATTAACTTTAATCAATCATTCTTTGTTTTTTGCTAACAAAATGTGGCGAATACAAATATATATGGCTAACTTAATGAAAACATGTGAAGTCAAATTTGATTAATCAAAGTTGAATGAGGTTAATGCAAGTGGTATCCAAACCATTAAGCACCAATTTCATCATGCGAATGGCCTTCAAAGATAATAATTCCAAACAACCTAAATTTAAAAAAAAAAAAAAAAAAGGAATGAATTTAAGAACCTGGATAATAAGTGGAACAAGATCAGGATCACTCATGCTAAGATTTATCCTCTCATCCATTTTCAACTTCCCAGCATTAAAACCAAAAAGCCTACAAGATAAGAGAAGTTATCATGAAATTGAATTCAGCCACAACCTTCTGGACTGATAATGCTTCAGATTGCAAAGGATAAAATCGTAGCCATGCACAGCCCCACTGAATCACTGATGAAATGCCAACAAATCCACAGATCTACAACTTATAAAGTATAAGCCTTATAAATGTCATCACATTCACACTTGCATCAGAGCAAACTAGTGAAAAAGAACATAATAAATAGCAGTTACAAATCAACAGTTGAAATGAAAGTTCGGATCCTTAAACTGGCTACTTGAAAATATAATAATTCCAAGGTGGACATAGTTGATAATAACAAGTGTTAACTGGAACAAAAAAGATAGTTAAGAAAACCACATTTTATAAGGAACGATGTTTATAGAATAAAATCCAAGTGTTTGCCAGAGACCATATCAATTCGGTTCTCATTCCAAACAAATATTTTCTTAACCCCTCAGTACCAACTGAAAGTCCATACTGTCTCCACTTGAGTCCCGAATTTCCTTTGCATGGTCACAGTGGCGGATCCAGAAAATTTTCTTAGTGGGGGCAAGAAATAATTTATACAAACAAAAAAATGCTTAAATGATTTTGGTTTCTCTATTTTACAACAGAGACATTAGTCTTCAAATTTTTCAAAATCTGCAATTTTGGTCATCCTATTTTAGAATAGAAACATTTAGCCTCCAATTTTGCAAAATCTATGATTTTGGTCATTTAGTCAAACTAAAAGTGTTGACTATTAAGAGATTAACGTTGATTATGATATGGATTAAACAAATAATCTCGTGTCACTTCACTAAATTTGGGTTTCATTTGATTAATCTCTTACCAATCAATATTTTGGAAGGACCAAAATCGCAAATTTTACAAAAGTGAAAACTAAATGTCTCTATTTAAAATAGAGGAGTTAAAACTGTAATTTTTTAAATATATGAGGACTAAATGTCTCTATTTTAAAATAAAGAGACCAAATTTATGGATTTTAAAAAATAGGGGGACCAAAAATTGCATTTAAGCCAAAGAAAAATATCACAAGCTTTTATAAAATACATAATGTCATGACAAATAAAACCCAAAATACTTAAGTTTCTACTTATTATAATTGTCATGTATGTATTTTTATACCATGAAAATGTTCCACGATTTTCAATACTATATAAAATGAAAAGAATAAAGTAATAAAAGTAGTATCAATTTATTCACTTTATTTTATTTCTTATACTTTTTTATTATTCATATACAGTTGGAAAAAAATCTTGTGGGGGCATTGCCCCCACAACCCAATACGTGCATCCACCATTGCATGGTCATGTACGGAATTTTTCAGAAAAAACTAGCTAAGAATTTGTTGATATTTGATACCGAGCCTGTTTCTGGGGAATAAAATACTATTATTTTAGTCCTTTATGAAAGCTCATTATAGCCACATCATTGATTTTGACTTCTAAATATCAGAATAATCTGATAACACTAAACAGATCACCGATGGTCCAATGTCAATAAATAAATTCAATTGTTTGAAAGGGGGAGAAAAATTGAATGAAAAGTAAGCAACCACAATATTAAGAATAAAGATACAACTCACAACAATGTAAGCCAAACAAGCAATTAGAGATTTAGAATTAACATATATGACAAATTTAAAGTGCAGTACAGAGATAATATAAATATTATACTTATCAACGGCTGTGAATGGTGAAATGTCTTCATCTTTTGCATTGTAAAGAAAGCGCTGCCTAATATCATCATAGTTGATAACTGACATAGAGAGGCTCATATACTGTAACTGGTTTAGTGCCATTCGCATATCTCCATTAACTCTTTCTGCTAGTTCCTCAAGTGCAATCTGAAACAACCATAGTGAACGATTCAAGAAAATAGGTTGGTCAATAGGAAGAAAATATTTTATAATTTGTGAGAAATGGATATAAAGGATTCAAGTAATTTTGTACCCTCAAATTCCACACAATTAATTAAAGTTAAAATCTGCACAAAATAAAATGGAACTTCATAAGTTATAAAGAAATCACCTCGTTAACTTGAAGTCTTTCAGCCTTTGAAACATCCATCAACCTCTTTGCCATCTTGCATAAATAAAATATTAAGTTCAAATCTCTTGATCCTCAGCATATTTGTTTTAACATGCAAAGGAAATTATCAGAAACTAAAGTTAAATGTTGTCAGATAGACTTGGCTGACTTGAAGGCAGACTACATAAGAAACTAAGTCAATCAGATCCTCATGTATGATGGATCACATGTCAGTGATGTCACTGAACAGTAATAAAAATCACTTTCAGGATCTAAAGAATTTGTTATTCGGATTATACACCCCATCTGTCAGAGGGGAAGGGGAATAAAATGGGATAACCTGCAACATATCATTATGTCAAAAAATTAACAACCAGCAATCCTCGCTTCCCTCCTCAAATCAATTAAATGATTTCTACAGTAGAAGTAAAATATGACACTTAATAGAGTTTTATTTGGCTGGAGGTACTTCATTTACTATCCAAATTACCATTTGTTCATCAATCATCACTTGCAATTATTTTTCATACTTTGGCAGTGATCGTAAGAATTCTCTAGTTTCACTTCCATTTTATAAAGGTTAGATTCCCTTTCCCTTCTCTTTTTTTTTTTTCTCCTTAACCATGAAAATAAATCTTCACTTTTTTGTGTCTTCTACCTATTCTTTATCCATCTGGCTACACATTATCTTTGTTAGCATATGAAGTCAAATATTTACATTCAACCAAGAAGCTAGATTAAAACATGGGAATTTAGAGAATATATATACTTTCTCCTATAATAAGTTATACGACAAAAACACAATGGAGGTACATATTTGGGATTATAAGTTATAACATTCAAGAACATGGTAAATCCAATAAAAAAACACATATTTCAAAAATGTGTGAGCTTATGCATAAAGCTTGTTCCCGTTCCATAGTAATGTAAAATAATGTGGTCTTGAAAGAAACAAGGATTATTGCATGGTTAGAAGTCCAGTATTAATTAGCCTTGATGAAAAGGGTATTTCCAATTTTCCATCTCCCAGAAGTTCAAGCAATATAAGATGCATTTGTTCAAGTAAATGGCAAAGTCAACTCTAAAATTTTGGACATAAATAACCAAAAATCAGTGAAAAGACGATTTGCCTAATGTTTTCACAAGCTAAATAAACAGCACTGGAACGAAAGGACCTAATCAAAATAAAGATTTTAAATTAAAGTAAAAGAGAAACAACTACTTTTTTTAATAATAAACAAAGAAAGACCTGTTGCTTTGTAGGCTTCCGAAAACTTAGAAGCAAACAGTAGTTCACAAGGCTTTTCAGTTTCTGGCTGTAACGGTCATTGCAAATGCAGATAATAGGAATTTTTGATATCTTGATGCTAGCAATAAGATCAGCAACACCACCCCTGTCACCAGCTGACATCCCATCAACCTCATCCATAATGAGCACAGATTTGTAATGCTTTGACCTGAAATTTACAATTATAGAGATTTATTTAACAAGGTGCATTATGGACACACAAATTACATATTATGATGAGAGACCAACCGTTCCATATTAACACCAATGGCCTCGTTGGTTACAAGTTCCTTAATGGAATTTGTTTTGCTTCCACTAATTCCTTTTTCGATTTTGCCATCAGCTTTTCCACGGCTATCACTAGCATTTACCTTCAATGCATGTATGGACGCAGGTTAGAGAAATTAGATAGTAAAATACCTTTTCCAAATATATAAATTTAACAAGAAATATTGCCACCTCTATGGCTTGGAAACCAAGCTCCTGGCAGACCAACTTTGCTGAAGTTGTTTTTCCTATACCAGGAGTTCCACTTAACAAGACAGCTTTTTTCAAACCAGAGTCATTTTGCTTTTTTCCCTGCTTTTTGTTACCAGTGTCCAAAAAATGCTCATTCCAAGCTTTCAACCAATTACGAAGCTGTAAAACCTATACACCATTACATTTAAGAAAGTGAAAAGTGATTATTCTAATTCAGATATATATAAAAACAAAATATAACCATCAAAATATGATAATGAAGACTAGTGACTATACAAGTGACTGATTCCCTATGATATCCTTTGGATCTTTAGGTCGATATTTTTCTGTCCACATCAAAGAAGACTGAACAGTAGTAGCAGTCTTCGGCTTGGCTTGCTTAGAAGGTGAGCGTGAAGACAGAGGGACTGCATTTGTTGATAAATGAAATCAACTCAGAATATAAGCAAACAAATACCCTTTGATTGTAATAAATAATTTTAAGAGCTGTTGCTAATTCATGAATATCGAAAAACAAGGATAATTAAAAGCACAACCATGCAATGCAGAAAATAGAAGGCACCAAGCATACACTTATTAGGGCTTACCCTTAACTTGTGATTTCGGAGAAACTTTTGACTGGGATGCTACTGCAACAGCCTTATTCACATGTTTCTTGTCTTCTTGTGAAGAAGCTTTTGCAGGTCTTGAGACACGAATCATATCAAACAATCCATCCTCCGTGAGGAAGGAAGTTCTATATAATGAAACAGAAATATGCAACATAAGTGGTAGTACAATGTAGAAACTGTTAAAATACTTTGTAAATATAGCAATGCTAACCCTAGCTCTTTGGCTTTTTCAGACTTCCGCCCCCCAATATCTTCATCACATAACAGATAATTCTGCAAACAAAGGATGTTAATCACAAAAACTGATCCAGTGACACGGCCACCATGGCTTTTATGTAAATTCAATTACAATTGAATAAAAAGCCTAATCTAACCGTTTTCTTGCTGACTGATCCAGTGACACGCCCACCATGGCGTTTAATCAAATCTTCTGCTTCTTCTCGTTCCAAACTGTAAAATAAGCAAAATAAAAAATATATAAAGACTCAAAATAGTGAAATGTGATATATAGGACTAAACATTCAAAAATAGAAAGAGAACCAAAACAATAACAAAAAAAATCGGGTAGGGGCCAGGGGGGATAAAAGATGAGGAACGAATAAACTCCAAGCCAAGTTCTGAATCAAGTCAAGAAAAATATGTGAAATCTATATGAAATATAGAATTAAATACCTGTCCAGTGTTCCACTGATCACAAAAGTCAAGCCAGCCAAACAGTCAGGAGCACCTTCAGGGACTTCCTGACACACAAAAGAAGTTTCAATGCATTGGCCAAAAAACAAAAATCTATAGATCCATAGGCTTGATAAATTTGAACCTTTTCTCCTTTGTGTGGAGGATCTTTTCTTTCTCCAAAATTCATGAATCCACCCCTACCACCCCCTCTACCTCTCCCACCAGTTGATCGCCCTGGTGCTCCTCTTCCACCACCACCACCACCCCTTCCAGCAGATTTAGCAGCAGACACAGCATCTTTGTCATCATCTTCATCACTTTCTTCCAAAACTGCAGATTTCTGGGGAATCCCCCTACCTGATCCACTCTTCAATTTTTTCGTTGGAGTAGTGTCAGCTAACTTCTTTTTATTAGTGGGCAAGACAGAGACATCTCCATCGTCTTCATGAATTTCCTCACTGTCCTTCGCATTCTTTCTTTTAGCAGGGAGCTCCTGTGTTTCTTTCTCATCTTTCCCCTTTTGCTTGTTCGAATTAAAATATTTGCTAGTTATCCTCCTCCCTGAACTTTCCTGACCTCCAGTCACCTGCAAGAAGAGAAAAAAAAAAAAAAAAAAACAATTTTTCTCCTTTCCACTCAAAAAATTTTCATACATTCAATTACCCTACTATCCCTAAGCCTAACAATTAGTTCCTTGAATTGCAAATCACTTGATGAAAAAACCATTTAACCAGAACCTATCTAGTTATGACTCAGCCAAATTATTAAAAATTCACAATATTTAGTTGAAAAAGAAAAACTACACCAAAATGGCAAGCAACAACTTAAGGAGTTTCCTTTAATCAATTACTTGTACAAGCAAACAAACCCTCAACAAAAATTATCCCAAAACGACACATTTTTTTAGAGTGATAAAAGTTCAGGTGAGTTGGGTCCCGAGAACTCACCAAGGTCAGGGCAGGCCTCAAGGGCCAAAGAGCACTTACAGAGGTACTTACACATTACCCACCAACAAGATCCACAGTGGGAATCGAACCCTTGTCCTTTTGGGATATGAGCTCATTCCTTACCAACTGGACCAATCTTTCTTGGTCCCAAAACGACATATTATTTCATAGGGCAATGTAAAAAACAAATTCTCACATTCTTCAAATTTCAATCTTTTTACCATCCATGCCCAAACCGTTAAACCATTGAATACATAAACTAAACATACAGTCTAACTACGCAGGAACATTGCATTTAAAAAAATTGGAAAAAAAAATCATCATCGTGAACTACTTGAAAATAAAATAAAATAGAATAGAATAAAATACATAACAGCACAACTCACCGTTTTCTCGGACTGGGGTTTATCGGAAGAAGGCTTGGAAGAAGCGGCATTGTTGCCCTTGTCATGTGTTTTCATGAACCACTTCCTTATATCACTCTATAATTCGAGAAAAGAAAAAAGAAAATTATGTAAAGAATTTGAAAGCATGAAGGAAGATAGAAAATCGAAATGAGCGCAATAACGGTATTTAAGAAAAAGCGAAGAGAAGAGAGAAGAAGAAAGAAGAACCCTAACTTACCATTTTTGCTTTGAGGCGGGAGAACAGAGAAACTCTGCTCCAACAAGCTGAACGAGAGTGTGTTGTGTTGTGTTGTGACCGAAAACCTCTATTATTAACTAATTAATTATTAAATTAAGTTTGCTTCGAAAGGAACACTGGAAAATCGTATATGAATATGATCGACTTGCTTAGTGAGTAACTTTTTTATTTTCCAATTTTAAATATTTAGTCAAATATTATAGTAAGTTGATACTTCCTTAAATGAAAAATAATTGAAGTTTTAATATAAAGTCAAATATTAAAAAAATATAGTATTGAAATAATTTCTTTTTTATATTAAAAAATATTAAAGTTTTTTTTTCTTAGATTAAATACTACATGTGTCTTTAAGTCCTAATTCACTTGTTCAGATATTAATTTCACTCTCATAATACATGATTATTTTGGTCTAGTAGAATTTTATATATAATGATAATCAAATACAAATTCTCTCACTAAAAAATTGTTCCCACAAATATTTATTTTTAAAACATATATAAAATAAAGATTT
>PYAF01002842.1:598139-612223 GCA_007407185.1 Glycine tomentella | reverse complement strand
GTGGGTGACAAGAACAAGACCAGGGTGATCACTGCTCTGCAAGAAATAGGGACTGGTAGCATCCTCCATTGACGATGAGCTGGAGGAATTTTCCGAGGACGGTTGAGGACGATTGTTGCCTCGTGCCATCAAAAAGCTCTTGATACCATTTTACTAAAAACAATACATCAACTCTAACAAACCACGAAAGGAACAAAAAAAATAATCTGTATATTCATTCTCTCTCCTGTTACGTACAAAAGATCAGCCTATATAGGCAGCAGGCTGTGCCAAGAATGAAATTGGTTGTAACAAACATGATGACGTGGCCACTCACTAATAGGAGAAAAATAAAATAAAGAAAATGAATATACTGTAATAACTTTGTGCTACTTCACATTTTGTAGTTTCGACAAGTGCATGTTGTCTTTGCTTTGTTCCTTTTCCTAAATCATATTTTATAATAAGATTTATTTAATAAATCAAAACATATAGGTGATGGATACCTCTCAGTTTTACCAAACAAAGAGTCGATGACATGCTACAGAGATCAGTAAATGTCAAAAAGAGTTTTTCTACAAAAATCTGAGTTGTACACTTTGCTTTAGATTTGTCACTTAAAATCAACACATATATAGGATAATACTCATAAAATATGGTTGAGATATATGTTCAAATTATTTTGCGGAACATAGATTTCATAATTAAAAATAAGTAAATACAGAAGTCATAAGTTTCACAATAACCTTCTAACAAATATAAAAATAAATATTCTCATCTTATTTTCAGGAATAAAAGAAGATTACATCACATCATTATATATATATATATATATATATATATTCATCTTTTCCCACTATTCTTGCTTGGTTCCTTCAGACAACCCTAGAAACAACTAAATTAATAAGCAATTGTATGCTACAATTAAAATTATGCAGAAGTTTCATCATCTTCTAACAAACACGAAAATAAATAATATTGGAACCTTTAAGAATAGAATTAGATGATGTAAAACAAATGCCTCTCAAACAATATTTAGATATACATTAGTCTTCATGTTTAACCTATTTTTTCTACTATGTCTGCTAGCTTGACCCCTTCAGTACAACCCTCAATAACTAAATGAGCACTTGTATGCTACCATTAATCAATCATGGAAAAAACTTGTTTCTAGACGTCTTTTATTGAGCAGCATGCAGCTGGCACGCAATATAATTCGTTAATTATTTATCTCTCTTTCACAATGAATGATCAATGATGTTCAAAGACAATGTGAAAGAATATGATGTTGTACAAACGTGACCAGGATGCTGATGGACATGCATCGTGTCTTGGCACACACACAACGCAGGCATCAACTTTTAAGTCGCTACAAGTTATAACTAAATATAGAAAAACCTCAAAAATTCTTCCAACCTATATTTTTGTCCACTGTTAACTGTTGTCACACAGCCACCACGCTAGTCATATTAAATTTCAAACATGTTTTTATTTTTCTTCTTCTCCTTGTACTCTCTTCCGTTTGATTATAAGAAGAGAAAAAAATATTTCATATTTATTAAAAAAATTAGTTAACTTATTAAATTGTATCATTTTTAATTAAAAAATAAACATTTTTTCTTAAATTATCTTTCATTAAAACTTGATATCAAGTATAAAAAAAAACTTTAGTCTGATTAAATGAAAAGTATTTTTAAAAAAATCTCATTATATAATATATATATATATATATGTATAATCAAAATTTATTTATGTTTGAGACAACAACAGAATAAAAGACTTTTATTATTTATATTTGAGACCATAAATAATTATTAATTGTGCATTAAAACTTTACACGCATTCTCTTTTCAAAAGAAAGAATATGTTTCTCCAATTTTGTTCTTCACTTTTATTTTCTCAAAAAGGAAAGTAATATAGTCTAAAAATTAAACAAAGAAAATAATTAAACTTTTATTTTCTCAAATTTTTTTTTATCACTTGGTAAAAGTGAAGCTTTGAGGAAAATCAGTTTTATCGCTAGTAATAACCAAATATCTGTATTTTTATAAAATCAAATTTGACTGGAGTCAAAACCAATTTTTATTACTAACACTATAAAATCAAACACACTCTTCATACGTATTTGATTTTACTTTGAATTATGATGCTTTTGCAAAGTTTTGGCCGGTTTTAATGTTCGTTAGCAATGCAATCCAAACATGTACTATTTGAAGTTTAAAATTGATTTTGAGTTAAAATAATTTTAAATAACTTTTATGTTTGATAAAAGAATTTGTACTGAATTATATTATTTTGCTTTTATATATAAATATAAAATTTAAATATAAATCATATTAATTCCATTTTTGTAACACTCATCGATCCAATCACACACTAATTAAAGAAACTTATATCGACGATACAAAATTATTTTCCATTAATAATAACCACCTTATAAAAATACTTCACTCTCAATTAATAAACATTTTACTTAACAGATATTCATCCATGCAAATACATCCAGAAATCAAAATCTTCATCGATATTTGAGGGACTTGATTAATATGAATCATGCCACACTATATTTGTGACAAATGCACATGCTGCTGTTGGATTATATGCCCGTCTAGAGGTTCTTCACTTTGTTTACTTTTGGATCTGAGTCTAATTAGGGTTTTAACTTTATTAACTCAATAAAAAAAAACTCATACTAATTACAGTGACAAATTCCACGTGGAGAGTTTCACGAGGAAATACATGACATGAATGTGTACAAGAACATGTCTAATCACTTTACACGCAGAACACCGCCATAGATAAGCAGAAACAAAAATGGACAAAAGTTAATTTCCAGCTTGTGCTATTTCCATAGTCTTTTCAACGTCATGATTAATCAGTGTGAAAGCTTTGTTGACTTATTATGCAATTAACTATATTATAACGCATTAACATTCAGAATGAACATCTTAATCCTGATATAAGGGAATGTTTGTTCTAGATTTTGGAAGCGTCCAAAAGTGCAGTTAATTCGTTGTCTTAATTAATCCATTTTGTACATAATTCGTTGTCTTAATTCATTTTTGTACAATAAATGTTCCTGTTCAGCTTTAATTTGTTTGAGAATAGATTTACAGTGCTTGTTTGAAATAGTTTAAAATTAAAGAAATAGTGTTTTTTTATAAAAAAAAAAATAATCTTCCTTCCTAAAAAGTTGATAAATAGAAATGATTATTTTTTAAATATTAAGTTGAATTAATCATGCACTTATTATGCTAAGATTTACCGTAGTAACAGTTCCCTTTTACTATGTAAAGCTAATATTTTATGCTTTCTTTTAGTAGTTTTACATTTAAAAATAATTTTATAATATCACTTCAATTAACTTTTAAAACATGATTTGTAAATAGAATCCAAGTTTTAATATTGACCATAAATTAAGTTATTTCTATTAAAAATTTGAGTTAATTATAGTTTAATATTTAATACTTTTCTTTCATCCAAAATATCAATATTTGAGATGTTTTTTTTTTCCAACCACAATCTTTGATTTCTTGAATGGATCTCGAGAATTCTCACAAGTTTGATTCTTTGAACCGATTATGAGACTAAACTTTAATCCAAGACTTAGTCATACTTAAAGTTCTTCATCTCTCTCCAATAAAATATTATGCAGAAGTTGAACTTAGATCCTCCCTACAAACTCAGCATGTATTTTGTGAACTGTTACATTCATTGAATTGTAATCTTCAACATTTTGTTTAGAAGAAAATAGTCTCTTCATCGCTCAGACCAACCAACAACTATATGCATATAGTAAAATTAATTTAATTAACAACTTACATATGCTAATTGTTTTAGCATGTTAAAAGTTCAAAATATCCACCGACATTATAATATCTATTATTAATTTTTGTAAAGAAAATTGATTAACTATCTTTGTTGAGTTTTTTTCCAAAAAAAAAATATATTCATAAAACTTAAACTAATTACATTATACAATTACAACTATACATATTTATTTCTTGAGATCGAGTATTATTGAAAAAATAATAATACTTTCTTTATATTCTAAAATAATAATAGTAGAGGTATAATTCAAAAGTGACAATTAAAATTAGGCAAAAAGATAGTTAAATATTAACTTTTGGAAAAAAAAATCTGTAAAGTACAAAAAATTATTATCTGAAAATGAACTAATTAAAGACGTTTATTAGCTAGGTATCTACTTATGGTAAAAAAAAACGTAGAAAAAAGGTGTTCCACTCTTTGAAAAGAAAGAAAATGAAATGAAATCTTTAGTCAATTGTTTGTCATCCTAAGCTACTTACTTTCACTAGCATGCACACATATTCGATTGGCACAAATTCTAAGCATGTCTCTGATCCTTATACTATGCACTTTTTCTCTCACACCCTTGCACATAATCTCAATTCCTATACACGTAGTATTTTTTTTTTCTCTCTCAATTTTTTAATGATAACTATGTTCAAGATACAATTAAACACTAAATTAAATATGAATATTTTTTAAAAAAAGATTTTTTGATCATATTCTAAAAGACTTGTCTCCTACCTTGCAGATAATCTCAATTCCTATATACTTTTTCTCAACTCCTAGTTCAACATAAAATACTATTTAATTCTAAATATAAACATATTTTAATTTAGAAAAATTAAACCTTAATTTATCAAGTTATAAAAAGATTAAATTAATTATCAATCCCTATACAGTACTAGTATAGTATAGTTTCACATATCCCTAAACATTCATTCCAAATTTCTAAGCATTAATATCTCGCCCCCCTCGTCCGCTACAGAAAGCCAGTATGGTTAGAGATCGATGGGTCACTCCCACCCACTCATTCTCTCAATCATAACACATCTTCATACCCCTTTCCTTTTCCCCCACTCTCCTCTCACACGTTTCACTCACACGCGCACACTATCCCATTCCCAACCAACATTTCCCATAATCCATCTTTTCTTGCTAAATCAAACACCATTAAACCCTACCCTAACAACCATATTAGTCTCATCTAAATCTTGGAGATTTTATACACTTCCTCTTTCTTTTCTTTCTCTATTATAGTATTAATACAAAATAATCTTTAGTAAAAATAAGATGAATGCTTTTGTTAATATAATTTTTTTTTATTTAAAATGAATCATTTGATTATGAGAAACAAATTGTTATTCGTCTATCACTTGTGCTGATAATTGTTGTTGTTAGTAACTTTAATTTTCTAAATTACAAAACAGCTAAATTATATGTTTTATAAAAAAAAATTCTCTCCTTTATATTTATTTATTTCTCTTCCGCGTCTTCTGTAAATCGTTGATGATCATGTTCACTTTTCTTTCAGCCAAGTGATTCTCTTCCCCCCCGTGATCTGCCTATAAATCCACCAAGCACACACTCAAAGGACACAGTCACATTTAGATATAAAAAAAGAAGAAAAGAAGAAAAAATAATAATGTCAATGGAAATGATGGCAACCGAACGTGTTTGTTATGTTCACTGCAACTTCTGCAACACCATTTTGGCGGTACAACACACTCTCTCTCAATTCTCTCTTTCATTTTTATCTTATTTTTTCCCCATATTCTTCTAAGCTTTCTGTTTCCATCAGCTAATTTGGCAATTCGGGTTTTTTCTGATTTCTTTAATCGAGATCGTAAGATATGATAGAAGAGCCAAAGAATAATAAAGGATAAAAAAGCGCTTCTGGGTACCCATGAAAAAGCGAAATTCAGTTCAGACCTAATCAGAATGCATGTCTGTGTGTGTATATATAAATGGATGAAAACTTAACTGTTGGAAAGCATGCAACAGATACCCCAATTTGTGTATATATATATATATATATATATATATAAGGGTAGCTTAATTAATTCCCTTGGAAATTAATCATGAAATCCATCAGTGAAGTGAATTAACTTTTGTGACTGATGTGTTGTTTTTTGTACCGAGAATTCAACTCCTATGTTATATTTTATGACAAAGTTTAACTGGGTTTTAATTTGCTCCCTAACCTCTACCATGATATGTGTGGTGCTAGTTTGGTTAGAGGCAAGAGATAGATATATATATATATGCAGCCAAATTAAAGTAGTTGCAGAAAATTATAAATGTAAACTGAATAATTGAAGCTCTTAATCACCCGTACCTAACTACACAATTGTGAGAAATAGATGAATTTTATGAAACAGAAGGAAGCAATTTAATTTGAGATTTTTTTTAATAAAATTCATAGACTACTGACACAGCCATGAGAGATCTATATACTACTAGTACTAGGGCTATCCCCAAGTATTAGGGTTCCCCTCTTTTGTTTTTAACATTGAAATAAAATTGCAGAAGAATAGATATCATCATGTATGTATGTATGTATATATGATTTGATTTCATTTTCTATATACTATATATGTTTTATTTTTTTTCCTTTTGTTTTTTCTTGCTTGCTTGCTTGGTGTGTACTTGTGTGCTAAATAAACGCAGCTTCAGAAAAATTAAATTTGAACACAACAAATCCATGTGATGGTACGCAGTAGTGCAGTGCAGTTTTCTCTCTCCTCCTCAGTGTCTTTGATTTGATCCCTTTCTGTGGCGATGAGGCTGAAGCATCATATCATATCCTCTTTTATGATATCGTATATATATATATATATATCATCAAGTTTTTTCACGGTTTCAGCCTTGTGGCCTTCCCTTAAGTACAGAGCCAGTGTCCTCTCTCTTTTCTTTCTTTCTACCAAGAACTTGAACTTGTTTGGGGGTGGGGGTTCTCATCAAAATTCATTTCATTTCACCACCACAAGAAGCTATTATCATAAACATGAGCTTTATAATTTTGAATTAAAATGTGATTTGTTCATAGTTTATTGGTATAGATCTTATCGGTGTTTAATCCCCCTTAGTTTCACAACACATATCATAATTCATATCATATCATATGGTCTCTCTCCTTTTATGTTATTATGTTTCTCTTCTTTCATCATAACATAGTTGTTGGTTGAATTTATAATTACCCCTTATGAGAAAGCACTCTCTTTTCTTTCTTTCTCATCTTTCACTCTCCTCTGGTGGCAAGCACTAGTGGCCGGTTAACGGTGGTGTAGTTCATTTCAAGGCCCTTGATGGTTTCCGTTCCAGTCAAGTCGTTTTCACCCTTCTCTCTTTCTCTCTCTATATTTCCTCCACGCTAGCTATGAGCAACAATTTCTATCTTTTATCATCTTGCCTAGCAGTGTCAGCAAAAAAGTGGTGCGCACCCACAACAAGGGGACATTGTGAGAGTACCATTAAAATTTTATATAAATCGCCCCATGTCAGGCTTCTGAGCGTAATTGCTGCTGTTATATTATATTATATGGTTGTATTGAATGTGCCACACCACACTACACTACCCATAAAAGTAGACCTCTCAGAATGAATGAGAAAAGATTGCTGCACTCACTTCCCTCTCTAGCTTATTTATCATGCATCCACCCCTTAACCTCTTTTTCCTTCTGCCTGCAGCTATGCATTTTGTCTTTTTCTCTGCTCATTTTTCATTGCAATGCTAGCTGCATGGTGTGCTTTGGAAGCACCTTTCTTGGGAATGTCAAAGCTTCTCACTTCTCCTATATATATATATATATATATATATATATAGACACACACACATATACATATGCATATATGTTAGCCTTTTCTTTTGACAAATGTGAAGCTCCATATGTATATATAGAATACATATCTTTTAGCTCTTGTTGGTCATCAAAATTTATGCAGCTTTCAGTTCTTGGTTTTTTTTCATGGTCTAATGTATGTTTTACTGTGCCAGTGCGTCTATATAATTGAAGATGTTCTACTTTCTAGTGTTATATATTTGAAAATGAGTTTAATGTCTATATATGCAGCTTTCAGTTATTGGTTTCTATAACCTTTTTTTTTTTCTCTTTGTAAATAATTATAATATTTATTTGAAAATGGCAGGTTAGTGTTCCATACAGCAGTTTGCTAACCATAGTGACGGTTAGATGTGGACATTGTGCCAATTTGCTATCAGTTAACATGGGAGCGTCACTTCAAGCATTTCCCCCTCAAGACCCTCAGGTGTGTATGTATATATTATTTCACACTCTAGCTTTTTGGTCAATACCCTCTTTCTGACACTATGGGCAACTATGAATGATATAATATAATTTAATTTCTTTATACTAAATATATTTTTTTAAAAAGAAAAAAAGCTTTAAGTTTCTTGAATGAATAACTACTGTGTGGTCTTTTTGTTAATTAATTCTTCTGTTTAATTAATTTGCTGCTGATTAAGACACGGAAACAGCATCTAAGCTTTGAAGAACCAAGCAGCTGCAAGGAACTAGGATCATCATCTTCAAAATGTAACAAAATAGCGCCATTTCATGAGGCAGTAGAGCATGAACAAACTAGGATTCCTCCCATTCGTCGTGAGTCCTCACACTCTATTAATTGATTAATTAATTAATTTCTCGATCTTTTTTTGTATTTGCTTTTGGTGTCATTAATCTGAATGAACAAACAGGCAACTATACATAGAACTTTCTAACACCATTCACAAATTATATTTAAGGATGAAAAACACTCAAACTACCTGCTCCACAACAAGCTAGTAGCAGAAGCTAAATTTAATACTAAGTAATAGAGCAGAGCAGAACAAGCTCATCATTAAGTTGAGGCCACTTGTCATAATAACGAGTTTGTTTTCCAGAGTCGGCGTCCATCTGACCTAACCAGTTTTATTGTGCCCAATTCGGGCATCTTGTTTTCCTCCATCCATCAATTTTAATGGCCCCTCTCTAAGATGGTGACCTTACGGGACACAAATTGACCCATCCTTAATTCATTGCTGTCATTTCCATGCCCTAGAACTAGAACTTCTATATAAATATTATATCTTATAGTTATCCACGTGTAATTTCATTTTCCACTTACATATTCCACTCACCATTATATAACAGCTCATTAGACTAATTATAGGAAAATGTTTGATAAACTGTTCTCCAATACTTGAGAGAATTAAAAAATTGATAAATATAATAAAATTTATGATATGATAAAAATATATTAATAAAATATTTAAAATAAGGCAAATGTAATAGACCAGTGGTAGTAGTAGTGTAGTACTTGAGATATTTAAGTGGGTGATTTTCTAGCTGTAAGTGACCTGGACAAAGCAATGGCGACAAAAATTGATTCAGAAATAACAAAGGAAAACTCAATGGATGGACTCTTGGATAAACAAGTGAAATTCCAGTGCTATTGTGAATGTTATAGGAGCAATATTTGTATGGTCCTCAACTACCCATTTCTATAGCTTTAGTCTGTCCAAGAATGTGGCCTTTTCTTGTGAAAAATAATTCATCTCAACCTGATTTCTGTTGGTGACTTAATCTTTGACCTAAATGTTTTAGGCTACAAATATACTCTAAATTTTAATTGATGATTGATATTGTATTGTATTATTTATTTAATATTCCAAATTAAATGATCTCTTGATTATTCTCCAACAGCTACAGAGAAGAGACATCGTGTTCCTTCTGCTTATAATCGCTTCATTAAGTAAGAATTCTTGCGAGTTTACTACTATTTTAAATCAACCTCCTTGCTTCTCCCTATCTTCTTTGTTATGCAGGATTTGTCTAATTCCTTATTATTTTATTATTATTATTATAACACAGATTTTCCATAAAATTAACGTTAATTACAGTTATACTTTTCTTGATTAAAAAGTGGCACTTTAATTCCTTCTTATAAGAACTATATATGTGTAGTTCGTACATAAAAATAATAGAGACAAGTCTAATATAATTATTTTTGTATATATATAATGGTTTATAATTAAATGACCATAAATTTCCAGTGAATGTATTATTTATTTTAAAAAATATATAAAATAATATTAAAGTTTTTTTACTCGATAAAGATCCAAGCATTATTAACACTAATCTCAAACGTCATCAAAGTACGTCTTGTTTTTAACGGAAATCATTTTATATATTTTAAGAATATAAATTAAAAGGATTGTACTTTATTACTACTTGATTTTTTTTAATTTCTATTCAAACCAAAAAAAATGATAAAAATTAGTCCAGTAAATATAATCTCTTCTTAAATAAAGTTTTTGGGAATATTAAAAAAAATATTAGAATATAAAATATGTGTGTGTGATTCCATTTCAAAAGAAAACATGAGAATAGACTAGAGATGATTCCATTCAGCAAAAACAAATAGCAAGTCTTTTCAACTGTCTGGTTTTGCAGGGAGGAAATTCAAAGGATTAAGGCTAGTAATCCAGATATCAGCCACAGGGAGGCTTTCAGCTCAGCAGCCAAAAACGTGAGTTTAAGCTTAATTAATAATTACTATTGTGTGATCAACACAAGTGCATGCTAGTTTTCTATCTTTTTCATGTCTTTTGGAGCCACTTGTGTCGGTTTACGGACACTATGCCTTGTCTCTTTTATAAACTTCTTGCTGAAGGTGACAATCCAATATTCCTACTATTATTGTAATTAAGAAATTTACCAATGGAATCATCCAGCACCTATATATATTGATGCTAATCTTGAGGGTATAAGGGGAAATCACATCCTTCAATTGGTTTCCTTCCCCCGGCAAGTTCTATTTTAAGTAATACGTCCATAAACAAAAAAACATGAATGTAGAATTGGGAAATTACATCATGCCACATATGGTTTGAACATATATTTAGAAGATGAGATGACAAAATAAAATTTAGCATATATGGATTATAGTAATTTGCAACTCATGGTTTAACATAAAGAAAAATTTAACTCTTTTCATTTCCACTTAATTTTTTTTAATAAGCTGCATTCTCACTTAAATGGTGATTTGAGACATCCAAAATCATGTTCAAAATGAATTAGTGTTTCTATGTACTAGATTGCATTAAGATTTTCATGAGGGATCTCTTTAGAGACATTAATAACTCTTACAAAAAAAAAACTGAGAGTATCCAAATTCAAAACTTCCCCATCCGTAAATGATATATAGTATTCGATTTAACAAATAATTAAATAAGGAAATTATATATGTGGTATTATATAGAATGTTGATATTTAACATTACTTTTTCTTCATTATTTAAAGATTGGTGACTGTGAGTCTTGCATTAAGTAGCTTCCGCACACGAACATTTGAGAGCCAATCTTGCATAAAGAAAGTCTCCAAAAACTGATGTATTGTATTAGAAAAGGAATGTGAAGTGACATTTTTTTGTATAGGGCATATATTTAGGACATTTGATTGGGAAATTAAGTCCACTATCAACACAAAAGCATATCTGATTTCCCTTTTACAATATCTACAACCAGTCAAGTATACGTATGAGGTCAAGTTTGATAGGCCATAGCCAATTTTATGACCAGTTTCTTAACCCTAAAAACATGATCTAATATTGGGAGTGTTTTTTTATTAGTTAATACTTTACATGCATGCTGCTCTCGTTCATTATGGCATTAGGCCATAATTTCCAATCACATATGCTATAACACCAGTGGCGATTGTCTAGTCCGTGTACATATGATTCCATGATCTTATGTACTATAGTGTGCTCCTTTGGTCTATCTTATTGTTCCTATGTACTATAGGATGCTCTTCACCACATATTATTATTTGGGATATATAAAATTCCTATGACTGTTTGAGTCTGTATTAGCCAAATTTATGGATGCATGTTAATTTGTATAAGAAGAGTATTATTATTCATCACATATATTATAATTTTTTAGAAAAAACTCTCCCTTTAAATAACCTCTATGGTTTGTAAAATGTTATTCATTTTAGTTTTTAATGTCATTAAAATTAAGATATAGAAAAAATAACCAGAATGAACTTGAAAGTTCTCTAAAGTAAGTTAATTACTAATTATAATATGAATGCTTACAGTTTTAAAGATTAAAGTGAGAATTTGCTCCAACTTCTTAAAGAGTTATTAGTACATTGACGATATTAAATTGATTTGATAATAAGGGATAAAAGGAGGAAGGAATAAATCATGAGTTTGAATTTTTTTACTAACAAAAATTAATAAATCCATATTTGTTGATAAACAAAAACTAACACTGGATTGTATTAGTACATACATCTTTTGTCACTCCAAGAAATTTCTCTTTCTGAATGCCTCATTTATGTGTATGTGTATGCAGTGGGCACATTTCCCTCACATTCACTTTGGGTTAAAGAACTTAAAGTTGGATGGCAACAAGCAAGAAAAGTTGGACCAGGGGGAAGGAGCTGAAAAGTCTAATGGATTCTGCTGATGATATAAATGGAAGCCTGTGAGTATGAACTTGTTTTTGTCATGCTTGACCTAAATCAGTGAAAAGTATGAGGTCGATCAAATTACTTCCCAATATATCGTACAACTGGATGGGAGACTCCTGCAAGTTAACCTCAGCCTCTCACACCAATGTTTAATAGTACTACATATATATGTATTGCCCTTTTCTATATATCGTTGTTATGAAATGATTGCTATTCTTGTGATTGCATTTATTGTGTTGAATTTGAGCACTTAAGTAAACAACACGTTCCTCTATATATCATAATGATGTCCCTTTATAATATGATCATAATCTATAATATTATTGGAGTATGCATATTTTTAATCTCTCTTAGCTTCCACACACACACACAAAAAAAGGATTGTTGCATTTATATTATACTATTTAATTTATTCTTTTTATGATAACCAAGCACACCCAATATTATTTCACCCTCTCATAGGACCACATGAACACTTTTTACATTTTTTTTATCAGAATGAAGGTTACCGTTTGACCATTTTTGGGTATATGGTGCTTCCTCCCGAGGGACTCTTTTTACCCACCATGTTGCATGATAGTTGCTTGAATAAATTAAAGATTGTAATTATATTTACTCTTTAATTGATTCATTTTAATTTTCTTCTTCTTTCTTTCTATTTTTCTTCCTGGACCATTTGGTTCAGTTAATGGAGTACAGACCTATTAAAAGAGCAACATGTAGTGCAGGTTCTGCATGCATGATCACCTGCCACAATCGCAGAACTCAGTTTGTTTTTAAGCTTCTAAGTAAAAAAGAAGATGGAATTGTATAGAAAGGAGTGAGGAAAGAGAACCCTAATTTCCTTTCAATTTTCTTCATAAAATCAAAGCACTGTACAAGTTAAATCAACCAGTAAAACAATAGCAGCCATGACCCAAGCTAGGAAAAAAAGGTGGCAAAAGAAAAACTGACATAATCATGAAGCATCATTATATTCTAGAGCTAGTTGCAATTACTTGTGAAATATTCTTCTATTATTTAAAAGGATTTTGTAAATTTGTAATATAGTCTTTAACCTCAATCAGTATAACATTTTCTTTATATATTAAGTTGGTCATGCAATTGTTAGCAAGAGTATTATTAGATAAAATCTTCCTCAAGTAGATCGAGATCCCGAAATTTTAGTGTAACAAAACGATGCAACTCTTTAATAATAATAATATACAAAACTATTTGTTTCAATAATAATTAAAATGTAATAGTCATATTATTAAATTTAATATTCATGTATTCAAATATTGCAATTTTCCATATCTTTAAGCATCTCATCAAATTCTCCTAAGAAAAAAGCAACTCAATCAGTAAATAAATGAGTGAACCAGTTAGTTGGCATTCATTGATGTAGATCTGTATCCTTTTGGCCTTATACAGTTATACCTGTGTATCCGTTTTACCACAATTAATTTCATTTTCACCTTTCACTTTTACAATTTTATATATAAATTTATAAAGAGAAAGAGTTTAATTTTGATACTTTATAAGTTTAAAGTTCTTTACAGTGTCAATTAATTAAAAAATCATTCTACATATAATTTTTAAAATAATTATAACAAAATCTATAATTTTTAACTATATCCTAATCTATAATTAAAATGAAAGTGTAAAAAAAGTTCATACTGATAGTATATTCCAAGTTCATATATATATTTTTGTATGTTTCGTGAGTATGTATGTATTTAACTTGTAGTAGTAACCATTGATTAATTAGTTAATAGTTTAGGATGCAACAAGTAATAACTAATAGCTGAGATTTTAATAATTTATATTTTATTA
>PYAF01002842.1:570366-594816 GCA_007407185.1 Glycine tomentella | reverse complement strand
TTATTTAATCAGGTATATAATTTTTTAAATAATTAAATTATATAGTAAAGATACGTAATTAAATAAAAAAATAGTACTTTATATTTTTTAAAATATTTATTATGTGATTTATTGATAATATTTTTATTTATTTATATTACAATAAATAACACGAATATCTTAATATAGATAAAAAAGATGTTGTCACTAAATCACAAGCATTATTTAAAAAGATAAATATAATATATAAAATAAAAATAAAACTTATATAAATATATATATCTATTCTAATTTATGTTAAAATAGAATTTAATCTTATATATTATATTTTAAAAGATAATATATAAGATTATAAAATATAATAAATTAAAAAAAATTGAACTATTTTCACATAAAACTTATATTAATACAATATTTTGCACTAAATATTCTTTGAGCACTTGGATGTAGTGGTAAAAGAGTGAATTTCTTGATTTAAGGACCATGGTTCTAGTCCTTTTTCAAGCATTTTTAAAGTTTCATTTTTTTAATTTTTTTAAAATTTAAGAATCAACAAAAATAGGAAAAATGTATTCAATCTCTAATTCCGTTACTAATCTCAAGATATTGTAATTTAATAGCGACCGAAACAATTTCGGTCCAAGCATCATAACATCACAACAGAAATAGTTTCGTTAGCTCATATAACAGCGATTGGATAGTCTTCGGTCACTATCTTCATGTCCAAATTCAGCGCTACAAATACTTGTATTTACAGACAAATACCGAAATAGCTAGGGACTTATTTGGTCGCGAATTCGGTCGTTGACGCAGCTAAGTCACTGGATAAAGTTTGGTCGCAATTTCATTCTCAGTGGTGGGCGACAGACACAATTCGGTAGTCTTTAATATTGGTCGCTAAATTACATTTTTCTAGTAGTGATAAAATATTTCTTTTATTGAATATATGTAAAACATTACTTAATGGTCACGCACCCAACCAAACGACTAGTGCGTATATGCACAGGTTACATACCAGTTATAAAAAAAAAAGTAAGATATACTACTACTTTTTAAAGTTTGCTTAATTATATTTTTAAAGTTTAATTTTGAGGTTTTTTGTTTCTTTAATCAAAGACTGGTTTTAAGAGATATTTAACCGGAGGAAGGATATAAGGAACTTAAATTTCCAAAGAAAAAAAACACTCCTCTAAATTTTTTACCTATTTATTAATTGTATCTTTCACTATGTGTGGGATCAATTACTTTTTATTATTTTACCAAGATATTATATTACTTATTAATTTTTGTCCACTTTTTTTTTATCTAATCAAATAAGAAAAAAGAAAATTTATTTTTCTTTTTCATGATCATTTTTCTGTTAATATAGATGATAATTATTTTTTCTAATTATTTTGTCACAACTCTTTTTTTTTATAGCACATTTTTCTTACCTACTTTTTCTCACATTCAAATACAATATAATTATCTTATCTTCTTAATACAGTATATATATAAATCATTCACCAAAAAAAGAAAGAGAGTATATATAAATCCAGTTACTTCTCCAATCATTTTTCCCACGCTCAAATTGAGAATTAAATTGTAATTTACAATGCAAAGGCTTTCTGTGTAAATGACCATTACAAGAGACAACCGTCCAATTAATTGTAGTCTCTTCATTCTTTGCACTTTAGTTATTTCATATAATTACGTTTTATTTTTTGATTAATATTTCATGCGTTGATATAGGACATAGTATGAGACCTTTCGTTGATGCTCCTTATTTCATAATCATGCTTTTCTCATTCCATTCTCTTTCATGAAGAAACAATTCAATATCTTCTACCCCTTCCTCGTCTCTTTATTTCTTTTTCCATAGCTCCTTCATCCACTTTTGTCGAAGCTATCACTTTCTGTATGTATCGAAGGTGTGTATGAAATGATGAGAGGACCAACCATACCGTGTCCTTCATCGCCTTTGGAAGAGTTTTATTTGATTCATATTTTTCTAGAAATATATTTTAAAAAAATACATATCAAACATGAGCAATTAAACTTTTTAAATTAGAATTCATAAAAATGTGAAATTTTTTCTCCTATCAAACACCCCTTTAAGTGAATTCTTATCACTCCTAATGTACTGTAATAAAAATTTGTTTCCTTCAAATTGGTTGTGCCATAAATTGTGATTCTTAATAAATTTCATATTATTTGCATTTCGAGCTTCTTTGTTTAAGTTCTTTTCAAGAATTTTTCTTAATTTTTTAATGTTTGTTTAAGTTTTGAAAAAAAAAAGAATATAAAATAATAGCCAATAGGTTTCTAATTTTTTTCAAGAAAGCTATTGGCTTTTGAAAAAGTTGCGACGTAACAAGTTTCTAAAATAAGAAGCTTTTTTTTTTATAATTATAAACTAAATAAAAATATTTTTTTCTTACAATAAATTTTTAAAATGTAAATTAACTTTGTATTTGTTTTTAAAATTAAACAAAAAGACTAGCATTTCTTTTTGGATGATTGTGCAATGCAAAGACGTATGTCATACCTTCTGAGTTTTTAAAAATATCATAAAAAAATTAAGTGAAAATTTCCTTGAAACTCTGTGTTTACTTTGCGAGCATCTCATTCATTTTAAAACCTACAGAAATGAAGTTTGTGACAAGAAAGTATTCTTTCACAGACATAAAGATTTTCTGCTGGCAAATACTAGCTTTGCAAGAAAATCATGGGGCTGGTTGCCACATTTAGATGAAATCACATGTCTTATGAAAAATGAAATTTACACGATTTTATGATTCTTAATAAATCGCAATGAATAGAAATATGTATTTGAAAAAATATATTACTAACCTTGTCAATTGGATCACTTTTTTAGAGTGATCACATCTTTCAATTCATGTTATGAAAAGTCATTTTTAAAATATTTTAATATGCTCAAGTTTTTGAGAGAGAAAAAAAACAAATAGTTTCAATTCATATATATATTGCAATTTTAGCTCTCAACATCTTCCAATTCTTGTTATGCCCAAGTGAACAGATGAATAAGGATCTTAAATATGCCTAAAAAACCCTCAGGAATCAACAGAACACTATAAAAATTTCCAATGTGGTTTCACTATTTTGAGGATTGTATAAAGCTGAAATTAAATATCATCACTTTCCCCTGCAAAAGATAAACACACTTTCAGTTGGTAGCAGTGGCATACGAAGAACGATGTTCAACATTTGCATCCATTAACCTTTAGTTGTGTATACACTAACTCATACTATTGACACAAAATAAACTTCTTTGCTATGTTTTCGTAGGAAAAGTGGTAACCACTTGATACACCTACGATTCAATGTTCACACTAGAGGTCTCAGAAGCTTGAGCTTCAACCTGAACCGGGGAAACTTCCGGAGGTGGGCTTTCAGGTTGAACAGATGAGGATAGTTCTGCCTCACTTGGCACAGACACTTCAGTAATTTCCGGCGGCGGCGTGAACTTGTTGATGTAGTAACTAAGTGATGGTCCAGAGTATTGAGCCGTCTGGTTCTGAGGAGGAGCATTCTTACCAACTTGTAGCAGTACCGACGATGCTGCTGCAATTGATATCAGAGCAAGGCCTGCAGCAATTGCCGCTGTGTTCTCAGCTCCATCAGAAGAAGAGCCAGCAGTTCCTGAACTTATAGCACTTTCTGCCACATAAACTGCTGGCTGGAAAGGACATAAGGAGTGTGTTAGACAAATTGATCATATTTGTCATTGATTTGTTTGGATAAACTTCTTATAAGCACTTGTAGATTAGAAGGTAAAACGAATTGAGTTTCTCCCATAAGCTAAAATCAACTTATGCACTTCAAATTTTAGAGAAGTTAGAGGAGAACTTCTATAAAATCTTAAGTACAGGACATAAGTTCAGAACAAGTGTATGTTCACATGAATTCGTCAATTTGGCACAAGCTGCCATTCTCAGCAACTTACCTCAAAATTGGTCTACATACTAACAATATATGTATGATTGTCTAAATAATTATCTCTTAACAATTATCACACTACCAGGGTTTGCTGCATGTTTGCTTGCTTCACAATGAACATTAAACTTCAACAAATTAAAAGAATAATACATATAAAAAAAAAAACAATAGAAACATAATAAAACGTTGCATGACTTTAGTTAGTTAAAATAGAAAAAAATACTAACCTCAACTGAATATATGTTTGTCTGCCCAGCAGTGTCCTTCTCAACATAGCCAGTCCAACCCGGCTTACGACGAGGTGGGAATGTACCCACTACTTTCGTCTTCTCCCCAGCTAACCATTCCACACTGACCTTCCCTACCTAAATCACCATCTACAGAGGATTAGCTTCTTTTTTTTCTAAATGAATGCAGAAGCTACACACATGGATGATATAGCATTCATCTTTTGTTAATAATAATGCATGAATGTGTATATGCAGGCATCTCAATTAGAAAGTCAGGCAAAAGATGAAGTGGCATAATAATTGAAAACACATTGAAATTTAGGTGAAACTGAAAAGATGCAAATTTCATAAACATACAGATGTGTTTCACATAGAAAGGCTCAATGACATAAAATGGAATTCCTAAATTATCCTTAATATCATTGAATACATCTCTGAACATACATAATGCCCTTCAATTTTGCTAAATGCTAATTCCCCTAAAATAGTACTAGTTTTTTGAGACACAGCTTTTATAAAATCCCTAATTCCCACTCCTCATTTTTCTTAGTCATAATTAAGCTAGTTCACAGAATTTGCATTGAGCACAAAAACACAAATCCTCTAATATAAGAACAAACCGTTTGGAACTACTACAGTAACATACAAAAAGGGGCAAGAATACAATATTTGTGCTGTAGGCAATATAGGAAATGTCAATTGCAAAATTACATATGCCAGCAAATCACAAATTTGAACCTAAACTTGACATATTCTGCAATGCGAGTCAGTGTGCCCAGCATAGATCTAATGATACTGATCCTTTCAAGACTAAATCATTCCACTCTTGACAATAAAATTATGCTAACATCTCACAAATAAGTACCATAAGTAATTCAAAAACATACCTCAACAAAATCATTATGACCCTTAAATTGACCAAAAGCCCAAAACTAATAAGCAGAACAGCAATATACCAAGACAGAACATGTAAATCTAATATGCTCAAAGGAAACTTATTTTTCAATTTTCATTATTACTATATTCTTACGGACCCCCATTTTTCCTTTATCATATTTTGCCTCATTTTCTCAGCCTCCAAATAGACATAACAGGCAAAACAAAGTAGAACGAAACAACCCACAATCTCCAAATTGGTTAAGAAAACTCACTTCCTTATCCGGGGCACACTCTTCCTCATTGCAGTCAGAGTCATCAGAATCAGCTCTAACAGTGAACAAAGAAAACCTTCTCTTACTGTTCTTTTGGTGCTTCAAGGAGAATCTCCTGGAAGAAAAGGCATAGGTGTTGGCTGCTAAGGTTGCTTGCAATGCACAAGCCATTACCCGGGATGAATAAAAGAGAAAGAACTCTAAAATTAAAGTTAAAGCCTTAAAGGAAATAGATTTTTAAAGAAGAAACAATTAAAAAGGTTCCAAGAAAGTTAAGATTTTGGTTGTGTTTTGAAGGAGATCTTAGAGGAGTTGTGGTGGTTTAGTGGGTGAAACTGAACAGAATTTTGTGTGTTGAGGATTGGTGTTTCGTGGTGGAGCTTAAGCCTTAAAGGGACAACAAGTTGTGTGGGATATGTCATGTGTGGTCGTGTAGACACATGGATTGGTGGGAAAAATATCTGATGGACATAGTTCCATGTAGCTGGAAAAAAAACATCTCTTGCATGGGTCCAATCTTGCTAGCCACAAATGTATCATGAACCGTGGACGATTTATGGTTTTTCAACAAAATTTCTTTGACAAATAAAATATATATATATATATATATTTTAAAATTTTATTGAACAGTTAAATTTGGGTTATTGATATTTAGAATACTAAAGTGTGTGGCAGTAAAAAAAAATAGTTGAGTGTGTGACACTGTGACCCATGAAATGCACGGATTAAACATTGTTTATAAATATTTTCATGGTAATTTTTGTTCTTCTTTCTATCTTAACAGAGGATCTAGGCGCAGTTTGAGAAGCTGTGATACTTCTTTGATGTATGCAGTTTGTGGACGATGTTAAAAAACAAGAGCAGCTTATCATGATTCATGGGTACGGTACCTTTATCTACGCAGTTGTTACTTGGAGATGGAGTAATTAAGATTGCTATGCTACATGAAGTTGGAAGTTGAATTACTATATCTGCTAAAAACTAAAATTTTATTAAAATAAGTTTTTTTTATAAAAAAAATTAAACAAATTCATTCAATATGAAAAATTATTTAAATTTATTTGTTGAAATAAACACTTATTTTAATAAAATAAATAATTTTTTATTTTCAGTGTGTTTATTTAAACTATTTTTGTTTAAATAAAACAAATTTTTATTTATTTTAAATTTTTTATTTAAATCATATGTTTATGAAAAAGATATTATTTTTTAAAAAACACTTATTTTAAAATTATTTTTTCAAATTTAAACAAAAAAAAATTATCTTTTTATAAATGTTTATAAGAAGTTTTATGTAATTT
The DNA here is from genome assembly GCA_007407185.1 of Glycine tomentella. Classification (NCBI taxonomy): domain Eukaryota; kingdom Viridiplantae; phylum Streptophyta; class Magnoliopsida; order Fabales; family Fabaceae; genus Glycine; species Glycine tomentella. The sequence continues at coordinate 588,216 of PYAF01002842.1, read as the reverse complement.
TGTAATTAAAAAAAAACAATTATCATACCCAAACATGTTGAAAATCAATTTTATTTAAAAAGCACTGTTTATAATTGTAACCAAACACTTACAGTTTCTGCTTTTATAAAAAAAAAAAAAAAAAATCACTTTTTTTTTATTAAAAAAAAAAAACAATTGTTTTCGGCCTAAACAAACTCACCCATGATTATTTAGTTTTATATATACGCTAATTCGATTTCCCTTCTCTTAACGTAAGTTTATTAAAAAACAAATCTACCAAACAGGCCCGTAAACGTCATATACAATTTCGACCCTCTTCTTTTCTGGTTCGCTGTCGCAAAGTTTGTGGTTTTAGTTTCTGAATCGATTTCGAAGTCATCCAACCAGGTACCTTTGGTTTTCTCTCCTATTTCGGTTGCAATTTCGGCATTGCTTACACATTAATTAATTAATTAATTAATATCTAAAAGGAAATTGGTTAAGAGTTGAAGAATAGGGATTTGAGAGGAGCATCAATTGAACAGGCGTGGTTTATATATAGACTTTGTGTTTTTGCTCATTTTTTTCTCTTTGGAATTCTCTTGTTTATTTTCCTACATGAATTTTGACTCTTAATGAGTTTTTCTATGGAAAACAATAGCATATTAATCATGAAAATTCCAGATTTGAATTTGTTTTTAGTGTAAGTTTTACTTCAAATTCGGACTTGTTCTCTGCATATTGCATAATCGGCATGGGGTTATTCTTCTGGCAGCAGTTGTTGAGCTATACAACATGGAATCATGCGCTGTTTACTTCAATTCATTGTCTATAGGGGTTGATCAGTTAAGACAAATTTACTTCCTGAGCTGTTGATACATTTGGATGAGTTGGTAATAATCTAATTCTAATTTGCTTGATTTGTTTTTCTTTGATGGCATAGTTCTGAGGTTGATGCTGCTGTGACCTCCTTTTTTTTCATTGTTTGAGATAATTAGATAGATTTTTGTTTCAATAAATCGTTTGAAAGAGTTGTACTTCATCCGAGTTGATATGTTTGGTTTTGTCTGGCTGTTCTTTTTTCCTGCTGGGCATGATATGCGGTTGTTCTAAGTCTTCTATAGACTGCGTTCTCTCATTTTTCTAGAGTATTATGTGTCAATTTTTACTATTTCCTTTTAACTTTCGCCTTTTAAATTTCCATGAATTTAAGGTCCTGCTTCACCAGAACAAGTAAAATCAAAATTATTATTGCATTTCAATATTTTGGTTTACGATGATAGCATAGTGTGCATATGTGTGATAATGATGTTTAACTAAATTGCCTGATGATAATTTAGTGGTGTAAATTGTTTCAGCCGCTGGATTCTTGGAGAGCATGGACACTCAGAAAAGTCAACCTGAGAAGCAGTCTTCATCCGCTGCAACTGCCCCATCTGTGACTTCATGTCGAAAGAAGAAGAATGAAGAAGCTGCTTTCTTGGACGATTTGAAGGACCACATTGATGAGTTTATTAATGCTTCTATGGATGAACACAAAACTTGTTTCAAGAAAACAATTCAGAAGGTTGGTACCTCAAATTTCATGAGAAAAAATATTCATATCACCTTTATCGTTTGCTGATGTTGTGTGGTTTCGGATCAATTTCAGATGTTTGGTATGTCCAAGGCTGTTGCAGAACGTCAGCCCAATGCTTCCAAAGAAGTTGAAAGTTCTCTGCCTCTTCAGACAACTGTACAAGACTAGATTTCTTGCTTTTGAAGCACTAGGTTTTAACCGAGTTGTGCGGTTATACCACCCAGATAATTATTTATATTAGGCTATTTGAAACCAAATTTTGTTTGTGAAGACTACATTCATGGGTTGTTTTTACTAGTATGGTATCTATGCTTAAGTATTGTTGAATTATGGTAGCTGATCCAATTACTAAAGTGAGTCCCAACCATCAATTCATGTACCCTTTTCCGTTACACTGATGTAGGATGTTGACATTTCACCAAAACTTGGAAGACATATTTACGTTGAAGTCAACATTGTAAATGTCTTGACACTGCACCAAAACTAAAATACAATTTTTCAGTGAGCACATAAGGATGCTCTGTTGCACTGAAGAACACACAAAATGAGCATATGTGTAAACTTGAAACTTAGAAGAAAGAAACATGCCTCAAACAATGTGGGGTGGCTCAAACCTCTAAAGGCGTATTGTATTATAACTGCATTAAACCCTAAGGCCCATAAACACTTTGGATTAAGCCCACGGTTAAGAGAGAATAAATATTATTATTGGGTAAATTGCATGTTGGTTCTTTTAAGCAATGTAGCTTCTTACTTTATTAAGACTTATGTATTTATTTTGGTGAAAGATTAAGACTTACGTATACTTATCCAATTTTAAACAATATGTCAAAGAAAGTTTGCTGTTATAGTTTAGACAAATTAATGTTTTGTAGTTGCAATTTTAAAGTATGTGAATTATATTGAGTATCCAAATTATAGTTTAGACAGAAGATACAAGAGATTAATTTTTACCACAACTATGATTTAGATTTTTTTCTTCATAAACTTGTAACTAAATGCCATTAAAGTATCACTAATAATGTAAGAAGGAGAGGGGGGTGTTGTTAAATAGGTAAAACAATCGCACACTATTTCATCAAGAATACCAAAAAGGAACGTGCGTGATACACGGTTTTGTTCATCAAACCAACCTTCTGGAATCCCAATGGATTCTGATGTGTTTGTTTGCTTTCGAGTCTTCTGGCTACCCCCATGGCCCATTCTATCCTTTTTTATTTGTTTTGTGATTATTAATTATTTTTTGTCTCCACTTGTGGCTGAACATTAATCCCGCAGAGAAAAGAAAAGTATTTACCTTAAAATAGTAAACTTTTTATGGGCAATAGTAATAAATGGTACAGAGCTCTGTCGCAGAGCTACCGCAAGAGACAATAGAAGATAGAGACAATGCTGTATTCAGGAAACAAAGAAAAGTCAATAAATAGCTTGTACATCAATTTATCATAGAATCATATATCAATGTTTAGAATTAAATTAAAAAATAAAAATGGTTAAGTTAATTATTTTTAGTTAATGATATCATAATTTTAAAAATATCCATTGAATTAGTTAGTATGAGTTATGATTGTATTTAATGACACTATTCATGTTCCAAGAAATAACTTTTTCACCAGTATATGACTTATTTCATTAATAGTCTTTATAATAAATAAGAATAAAAAAAATTAACAATTGATATACTTAAAAATGATCATATATTTTTTATATTTAAGAAGAAGAAAAATATTCTTATTTGTTTCAAATATATAAGAAGCGAAGTAATAATTTCTAATCTTCTTGCCTTTTAGTATACACACTCATTTTACTTGATACTCTCTACACACGTATATATTAATAAAAAATGAATTTATTAGAATCAAGAATAAACATATAGTTAGTCAGATCACTGAAGATATTGTGTAAACAAAATGAAATACCAAATAGATAGGCAGAGAATGAACGCGGCGGCTAGTAAACATGATTTCATGTGTCAATTTTCTTTTTTTTTGGTTTTATTTTTTTAGTCTTCATACTTAATAATTTTTCCGGTCTTTTATTTTAAAAAATATGATTAAATTCATCAAGACAAAAAATTAGGTAAGTTAATTAATTTTAATTAATGTATAAAAATAAATTTTATTCTAAAAATACCCATAAAAACTAGTGACAATATTTCAAAGGGGTAATTTGTATTTCACCAATGAATATGACATGTTAATTGGTCAATAAATGCATCACTTGTATAAAAAATGAGTGATCATTTCATTAATGGATTTTTCAATAAATTAAGAATATAAAAGAGTTTTTTTTTTTTTTTTGCAAAATTTAAGATAATTAGTTAAGCTATAATAATCCTGCACATGTTAATCCACGCATTCTTGATAAAAAAAATAATTTGATAATGAGACAAAAATATATTTGTCAATACATATGCAAATCAATATCATGATCTGTACTTGTGTTATTTGTTTGTGGGGCCAACTTTTATTTGTTATTTAAGTAAAATTTACCCACTTGCAACTCAGATTACTAATGAACCATTTTGGTGTGCTGAATTAACATTTTAAAGGATTTTAAAATATTTTTAATAATAAAGTAACATGTTAAATATTATTATTATTATTATATATAATTTCTTCAAAGAAAACTATTATATTATAATAATAATATTCACATACTATAAAATACATTAAAATATACATATTAAATTATATATATAATATAATTATATAATATTTATTATAATACTCAACATATTTCATACTAAATATAATATTATTACGAAAAAAGTATAAGATTTATATTAATATATAATATACATAAATATCATAACATATTAATTTATATAATATATATATATATATAACGATATATATTATATTTTTTATTCAGCAAATTATTTTATATTATAATAATAATATTGACAGGTAAATTTAAATTATATTATTAATTAAAATCGTTTCTTTCTATATGAGCAATTGGATTCCTTTATTTTTCTATTATTCAATAAAGTTTCCTATACTTTTTTTGATATCGATTTATTAATTAAGATTTGATTCCCCTACCTATTTAAATTGCTTCATGTGTAATGGGATAAATTGATACATTATCAAGGGAGTATAATTCGGTTAAAACTCTGATATTTAAGCTGGATTCCTATTGATATAAAAAAATAAAAACAAAAAAAAAAAAAAAAACCTGATACACTTTGGTAAATGACAAAATAAGTGCATAAAATTGAAACTTTATTAATTATGATTGGAACTTAGACAGAGTCGTTGAGTCTTTAAGGTTGCTTCAACGACAATAAAACATGGAATCATCGGATACGATTCTTATGAATAATATATTCTAATCCTAGTACGTCACTAGCACTACTTATTAGTAGCTCTGAGATTATAGAAAAATTGCTAGATGTGAAGATCAGAAAATTCTTTGTTCTTGATGCCAATTGGTTACTGGAGCTTCATGTTTCTCAGCCTGCAAGTTAAAAGCAAGAGACCATAAACAAAGTAAGTTCAGGATAAGCAAGTTAAAAGCAAGACACCATAAACAATGTGTATATAATTTCCCAGTCTTGTTTTGATAATCTTCTCTATAAATACTTAGATGTGGAGAAAATAAAAAAGTAAAATGAGCTCAATATCTCTAGTAAGTAAAAATCAACTTATGCACTCAACTTTTATAGAAGCTCTCTCATCCGAGTTTATTTAAAAGTTGAGTTGCATAAGTTGATTTTAACTCATCAAAGAAATTAAACTCATTTTACATTAACTTGTTTTCTTACAAGTATTAGTGGAGAAATTAATCCAAATTGGATAAAGAAAAAAAGAAGAAATAGCATTTGTTTAATAGCAGCATGTGGGGGGACATAGAGATATGAATTTAAAGCTAGTTACTCACAAGCGATAATAAAGGAAATAGAATGTAGTACCTTTTCTCCTCTTGAGACCCTCCATTTTGCTTGTATGGGAATGGCACTTGCCCTGATTCAATGTGCCTAACATCCCTTAGGAGGAGTTCATAGTGCCTCTTGACTTCCTCTGGAGTCTTCCCACCACCAACAGCCTTAGCAACATTGTACCAGCGGTCCGGCGTGTCCTTGTCATACACAGCTAGAGCCCTTTCAAAGGCCTTGTTGTCCTTTGCACTCCATGAGCCAGTGGATGACATTGAGCTAGATGCCATTTCTTCAAGACAAAATGATCAACAAAAAAACTTTAGGTTTAAGGATCACTATATAGAGAATGGTCTAATATCTCAAAAGGAATTGTTCAAGAGTTGATACTGAAGAGAGGAAACAATGTGTGCTCCTTTTTATAACCAGAATTGGAGAGTGTGTGGTGAGGTGGAGCCAGTTGGAATGCAAATCTTGCCAAAATGTAGTAAGAATTTGAATGATTTGTCTCCTCAGGAACCACAGAATAGAGCAGGACCAAGAAGTTGAGCAGCATTATGGGAGAATCAGTATCTTCAAACAGTAAAAATAAGTGAGTGAATTGATAGAACTTACCAAAAGTACTTGTTTTTATTTTTTATTTTTTTTTTACCTTTTTTAGTTCCCCCCATTTACTTTTCTTGATATACAAATCAGATCAAATCAAGTTAAAATTGTACTTTCTTGTGTTTCAAGCTGGTGGATATAAATATAATTAAGAGCCTTAATTAGAGAAACTCCACACATTGATAATAAACAGTTTTTGAGTTGAGAACACTTCCTCGAGTTGATGATATATTGTTAATGCGTTTTGTTTAGCACCTTAGAGATATCACGTGGTTGAGGAAATAGACACGACCAACTAACATGTTAGTATTAAACTGTGAAATTTCAGTCGTGGTTCAGATACTAAAAACGTATGTGAGAGTGAGAACCACCATCAACTAGTTCAGCTAATGGCTAACTTTATTTGATTCTCTTGCTTGCATGGTCTTTAAGTGGGTCCAAGTTCAACCAGGAATCAAAGCTTTCAGGAATGCATCACACACCACAATATCTTGTTCAGAACAGTATCATTTTGCAAAGAAAAAATCCACTTTGCTTTTCCATCATTCCAGGTGATCTTAATTGTGAATGTTGTTTGTCCTGAACAACATTCCAACACTCTAGCTGGCCAGTTTCACCCGTACAATGATTATTGTTGTTTGTTCTAAATTAGATGAATAGGTCATAGAGATTACCTACTACACTTTTTTTCACCTGTTGGGCCCCTCTCCACCCCTGACTAATAGGTTTCTGATAGTTTTTTTGGATAAACTTATCCATAAACACTTACGAAATAAAAAATAAATTGAACTTTTTCTTTGTAAGCCAAAATTAACTTATGCGTTTCAACTTTTAAAAAAGTCATATGAGAAAAATTTTGTAATAGTTAAGTGCTTGCTTTTAACTTACGGTAGAAACTCAATTTATTTTACCTTCTTATTTTGTGTTTGAGGATGATTACTTAGATGGCACAAAAATTTGTTTTTAATTTTTATTTTTACTTAGGCCAATGTATGAGGGCGAGCCCTGCCATAACGGTAAAGTTATGTCTTGATGATTTGTTGGTCATGGATTCGAATCCGAAGACAGTTTCTTTGTATATGCAAGGATAAGACTGCATATGTCCCTCCCCCTTACCTACGCATAGCGTGGAGTCTCCGAGCAATGAAATACGTAATTTTTTTTTGTTTTTTAGTTTTTTTTAGGCCAATGTATCCTCTATTCCATCAATATAACAATATTGCATAAGTTGCTGTTTAGTTTAAGCAATGTGTATTATGAGTTTGTGAGAGAACTTATTTAGTAACTAGTGAGAGCATGACAGGTGAAAACAATTAATTTTGATCATATATGTATGATTAAGATTGTTTTAAGTATAATCTTGACCATCAATAATAATTTGGCTCTCAGGGTATGCTCCCTAATCATTAAATACTAATTATGGTATAGAGGCCAATATCTTTAGCTGCTAAGTTTGGTCATGTTTCATACAACAAAGGATACAAGTATGGAGATCGAGACTTTGGCAAAAGTAAACACGTGGGTTGAGTCTAGTTAGCTCCTTCATCTGTTTGGCCACATGGAACATTCAGAAATTCCATAACAATTAAAGTAATTTAAGTACTATCTGTTTGTTCATGTGCAAGTGACAGATACTTTCATTAACCCTTTTCCCAAAAGAAGTAATGAATGATTAGACCAGAACTTTGTTCTTGAAAAGGCTTATTGGTATACTGTAATGCAGGACACACAATGAACTTTTTTCAGGTCTTTGGAGTTTGGACCACTAAGTTATAACAAATGACCCTTCTTCTGATTATTATTGAGTCAGAGAAAAGAACCTAAAGATAGGTTTAAAGTTTTGGCATAAGAGATGCGCGCAGATAATAAAAATAGTGCTTTCTATATCTTGCAATTTTCATATCTTGGTTAAGCCGCAAGCAAGCCTCATGCATTGAATGTTTCAACTTGATTGCTGTGTGTCTTTGTTTATTTTTAGATTGCAAACTATATTTTTATAGTTCTTGCAATAGCCTTATGGAAAATGAGTTTGCATGTCTCCTATCCTTAATATGAGCAATAGCATTAACTACTTTGTTCCTGTCATAATTGCTGGTCTTCAATTTCACGCCTTCACTTCTTTTTTTTCTTTCTAATTCCATATTCACTATTTGTACGTAATTTTTCATTTTGAGAGTTCAACTACTTGATGATGTCATGTACAAAATATATTGTTGCTTCTTATGTGCCTTAAGTTAAAATATGGTTTGAGAACATGAAGATTCAACATCATTAGCTGTTGTGTCATGCATGCAATATTGGAATATGGGCTAGAGTTGTTAGTATGAACATGTTTCTTATGGGTTTAATTTGTTATATTAAATATAAATATGCTCCAGTGTATTCCGTTCAAAAAATATTATGATTAAATTCTAGGGAATGACTAAATATCTATATCCATTTTGGAGTACGGCTAAAGCATATTTCAAGTCGGTGCAGTGATGCTAGCAACTTGGCTTTAGATTGCCACCACCCTATATGGAACTATTGTTTTTGTATTATCTGCCAAGTAGTCTTCAGTATAGTATATTCTTCTAAACCGGTCCACACCAATGCTCGATGATATTTTGGAATTCCTAAGTACTAAAAATATTGGTTTTACGTATACATTCATAATTCGCTGAAAATATCACTTTCATGTGGCAACAATAGGGATCGTTACTCTTTAACTAAAAGAAGACAACTAGCTGCATTATTTTAGCTTAACATTTAATCTTAGGTTTTTAAATACGTTAAATATTTATAGAAAGAATTTTATAGTCATGGTATTTTTAATTGACTCAAATAAGATTACCTCCAATAAAAATACTTATGGTCTAAACAATAAAAAGAAAACATTTATACTCCAACGTCTTTTAGATGAAATTGTGAGGTAATTAATCTCAAATATTTTACAAAATAGATGTAATGAAAAAGTTAATTTGATTTAACTTAGTCAGTCGTCTGGTACCCGAGTTTAATTTTTACAAAAAACAAAAATTAATTTGTTAAGAGACTTTAAATTTTGCTTAATGTTTTAATATTGTACTTTCTCGTAACAGCACTCCGAACACTCATGCTACCAAAAAAAGTACTGCAAACATTCAATCTGATGTCATGTACGATCAATCTCATTCTTTGTTTGGTAGAAATTAATTCTGAAATTTCAACAGCGCATGTTTAGTTACAACAAATAAGACACTTCTTACACTAATTAATAAAGTACATACTTCGGACATATAACATGTTAACCAAAAATCATTAACAATATTTCGGACATTTAACCTTTGTGCCCACACACCTTGCCTTTAGGAATCAAATATCTTCTAAAATTATAATGGAAGCCACCACTAATTGTTGGTTGTCGATCTAGATAACTTTCCTCTAGCATGCAAGTTCGAATCATTTTTAAGTGAATGCATGTACAAACTCACTGTGAATTGTTGAACGTACGTTGCATCAATCATGGTCACTGGATCCTGGCCACAATGTGTGGTAATGGGGTTAGCCGGGATCATTGGTTGAAGATTATACTGGATTCAAGGAATCTGTGACAAAAAAAAGAGACGGTCCATGATATGCCTCATCACCAATATATCTACACTAGAATCTTTATCTCACTCAATATATCTCATAGTACAAAGTTATAACATGTATATGGACGGCTCCATCATATCTGGGAGATTCTTTTTTAGAGTGGTCCTTCATTACAAATTGAGAAATTTGGATTCATATTTGATCCTAGAGAATTAGAGAAGTTTATTGGTTTTGGGTATCAAGATTAATTTGACCTATATATATTAATGATAATATGTTATTTTAAAGAAAGGAAGGGGAAATTTTGACACTAGGAAAAGGGTAGCATCTAGTTTGGTCCCAAAACATAAAGGGAAAAAAGCTTTAAAATCTTTAGGAACAATATGTGGTAAATGTCTAACTGACGTGAACATATCTAAACCAAAGTAGTTGTTAGTTGTATACGAGAACTTGTGTAGGGAAAAATTTGTTGCTTGAAACTGTCAAGCCCATTCAGCCACAAGGCTACATGTTGCAGACCAGACTTTTAGAGAAATGAGAATTTTAATTTTAAACTATTGGATTATATTTGAGTTATATATTAAGATCAATTAAAAGATAGAGATACACATTACTCTTTTAAGTCCTCGATCTTGTCATTATTATTAAATTTTGGTCTTATATATATATATATATATATAATGATATTTATTATATAATTTTGATATTTTAATTTAATAATAAATATTTAAAACAAAAAATATCGAAAAAAGTTAGATATATAAATCTACAATAGTAACATTAAATATTATATTAATAATTATGGTCAATTTTATATAAAAAATTAGTTACTTTATCATATTTTTTGAAGGTACTTTAAAAATATTTATGAATGATAATTAAACGTAATAATTTTATAAATATGCCATTAAATTTAAATAACTCATATATTTTAATTAAAAAGTGGTAAATCATAAAGTGAATTGGCAATACTAAGTAGTATTAAAGTTTTTATTAATTAAATAACTTCCATAAAAAACATTAGACTGGACTCATGCACTGCACAGAAAAATTGTATATATATATACACACACACACACATGCGCGCAGGTGAGCTGTGGCAACTTCTTTAAAATTGCAATAAATTGTTTATAATAAATTATAAAGTGATAAATTTTATTTTGTAATATATTTTTATTTATAAATTATAATTTTATATTTTAATAAACTTGTATAACACTACATATTACATCTAGTACTGCCAACTGAGATTAAAAGAAGTAACAGAGAAATTTTAAAAAAATGAATAAAATTATAATACCAAAACGTAATGCTTGTTTAGTACATTATTTTGTGTAACTATTCTTAACTTTTCTCATTTGACATTTTCAGTCAAAGAGAAAGTAAGGGAAAAAAAAAAAAGAGCTGGCAGAATTGTTGTCCTAGCTCTTAGACCTGAACAAACCGAGACCCAAAACTCTCTTCATCTTCCTAAAGATACCAGAGTTCTTCGATTTGGTGGGCAATGCTGAAGCTAGCTCTCCTGCCAATAATTAATTATTTAAATTGTCAATAATAATGGCCATCAATCCATATGGCACACCAGAGTATTTAGGTTAAAAGATACACAATTGAAATTTTCTAGTGATTTTGAACTTGGATTAATGAATTAGGGTCTAAACAGTTAAAGCTTATCCAGACTTTTAGGAGGAGGAAATAAAAAAAAATAAAATGAAATAAACTCCTCTATTTAAATTATGTATACGCTTTCTCGTCCTTTAGAGAAACTATATCAATCTATACGAAAAGACTTCTACAAATTAACTTATCATAAGCTAATTTTAAAAAAGCTTATTTCATTTTATTTTTCTTATTTATCTTCTTCTATAAGTGTTTCCAAATAAGCTTGATTAAACAGGCTCTAAATAATGATAATACAAAAGATAAGGACTATCTATAATGATGATTCGTTAAAGGCACTAAACACAAAACAACTTAAATCATATATACCTGTACCCTCAGGCACAGTATAAGGAGAAGGTGCTTCAGAGTTTATTAAAAGATAAGGTTTCCTAGCCCAGTACTCTTGAAACCTCTGTTTAGCATACTCCTTGTAGTCAAAGTCGATAGTGTTTACTTGTGCCTGAACAAATTAATCAGAAGATGAGACAATGAAGAACAAAATTCCTACCCTCTTTACTATTGGGTATATACTGTATAGTATGTGTAGGATTTATAATAATCAAATATGGAGAAATTCTCATTTGCTAATGGCTACAAAATACATAATATGTGCAGCTCAGATGGGAACTTGGGAGAATTTCGAAGTTCATAAAAACCCAAATGGAGTGCAACTATTTCTTGTCACTATGACTTTTTCGATTAGTCTTTCTACACCCAATAGTGCTTTGTCTCACAAGACAAAACGCATTTTAGAGGCTAAAATTATAAAGTTTATATTATCTTTTTTCCCTAAAAAGCTAAAATTTGTAACTTACTTCCCAAAAGAAAACAAATGCTTTGTTTAAACCATCATCCAAAAGCACTGTGATAGGAGACACCTAACATTAAAAAATTCAAGAGAAATATGTTTTATGACAAAGCAATAGCAATACAATCGCCATTTGTTTCATCAGTTGTAATAATGGATGATGATGATGATGATAAAACTACCAAATGCATATCTATGGGTTTTTCTAAGAAAAGCATTGGTAGAATTCAACATTACTTTTTTTCAGTGGCCCATAATGTTTATGTTTATTTTTATGGAAATGATGCACAAAAACCAGGTTTATGGAATCACTTCACTCTATAAGGACTCAGCTACACCCATCCTATAAAGCAAGTGAAACTGAGTGAGAAAGTGAAGATACCGAAATTATTCCCCAAAGGCCCCAGAATAGATGATTTGCAAGTGTATACTTCTCAATTTCTTGAAGTAGCTGCTCCACTTCACTGTTACTCAGCTGCTCACCTGCACTCAAGACCCACAATTTCAGGATCACAACACAATAATTCCAGTCCTTAAGGTGATGCATGGTTATTTAAGTGTCAAATACAAGTGCATATTGATGATTCATCTGTACTGTTTGTTTAATTTAGACCATACAACTTGGTTATTCCAATTATGACATAGATCATCAATGTCAATAAATTGAAAGCAAACACCAATTTTTCTTATAATATTTTTATGGTAGAAGATGAATGATGAATCAATTTTAAAATTTAAATGACAAACAAGACAGCCATGAAATAAAATCTTTTAACATTATAGAAAGATTTAGAGAAATCCGTTACCGGAGGTACTCAAATATGCCTGCACAAATCTTTGACGCTCCTCAAAATCTGTCAAAGAGAACCATCCAAATAAGACACATTTTTTCACAGAACATGATAAAGTGAATCAAAATAAATTCAAAAGTCCACATGTCTACGTACCAGGATATTTATTGTAGTCAAGAATATGAGGCTCTTCTGTATGATAGTTAGCAGCCATCTCACAGAAGTGGTTTGCTATATCAAATGCCACAGGATTATAACTAGCATATTCATAGTCCTGTTGCAAAAGGTAGCATTAAATCACATTTGCTAGCTATGCCCATTGATCCCTTGGCAAAATATAACTAAGAGTAAACCAATTTCTCATACATTTAGCCATCTTTGAAATAAATAAATAAATAAAAACAAATGAGAAAAGTGATCACATAAACATATATATCATCATTCACAATCTCACATCATATATGTCACCAACCAAATAGATTCCTTTGTCTCCCAAGAAATATAGAAGAGAGCTTAAGCAATAAGAAATCAATAACATTCAATCATTCATCAAGCTATAACTAAGATCATCTAAAGTCTTAAAGCCACATTTAAGATATCCTGTCAAAAATATGACTACGGTATTCTTTTATGGCGATCCTTTTCTTCTTTTCGCCAAGGCTATGGTGACATTTGTTTCAAGGTATATTACATTTGTTTCAATATTATTCATGAGTAAATTCAAATATACGTTTGGTTAGCTTTTAATATTCCTACAAATAATTTTTAAAATTTAAAACAATTAGAATAAAAAGTTAAAGTAGAAACATAAGTTACAATTTTAGTTAGAAAATAACTTCACATATTCCTATGAGAAATGAGAATATAACGTTCCCAATTCCAACCCTCACAAGGAACAAAAATGGATAAGGTCTTACTACTTTCTTGGGCACGAACAATATTTGAGATTGAGAATAATATTGTAAAGCTCAACAAATATAGGAATGTTACATTCTGAAGTTCACATTCCCAGGAATAAACTTTTAAACCATGAAACAAATACAAGTCATACCCCTTGAACCATTGCCCATATGCGTTATGCAACTGGTCTTTTTGACATATACAAATTCTTCCATAATTTATGGTACATTTCAATAAGCAGGGTCCACAAGACATTTTTAAGTGTAACAGAATTTGCTACTACTAAGTGAAAAATCATTTTATCAATATATACAAAAAAAAAAAAAAAATATTGCCAGCAATTCATTATGCTAGAAGTAGAACTAGTAATTTCCTCAGAGAAGCACCCATGGAACATTAAAATACTATAATATTTCCCCACAAAGGAGTTATCGACAAAACCATGTAAAACCATTATTTACTAACTACCACAAAGGCACAAAGAGAAACTCACTATAATGGTCACAGAATTGGTCCCTTCATCAAGCATTATGTTACCATATTGTAAATCATTGTGGCAAAATCCTATTCGTTGGTGTGGGCCTGATAGTTCCTTTTCCAAAATAGAGATTTCTTTGTCAACTGTGTCCAAATAAAAAGCTTCAAATTCTTTAGGTGACGATAAACGTTTGGCTTCACTAAGCCAATTTCTGAAACATTGTAACAAAAATATTTGAGAAATGGTCAAGGTGTAATTAAAATATGGAAGTGCTAAAATAATGTTATTTGAATAAAATTTAAAAAACAGCTGGTTTCTTATTGCCTTTTCCACATATATAAACTCTCCTGTACATTTTCACTGGAGATGCTGGAACAGGTGTTCAAATAGCACATACCGCAATCTATCCCAAAGATGGACTTTCTTTTCACCAGGCATATCTAGATCATGGAACTCCTTCATTTTGGTCGCTATAAGAGCAGAGATAGATGGATCACGTAGATCGGATGCTGATAATGTCTGAAAAATTCTCAATCAAATGTATAAGCACATCAAGTTCTTAACTGATATAAAGGTCAATAAAAGAAAGAAAGGAGCAATGCTTAGATTTTACAGATCATTATATAGTAGGATAAAAAATGAAAATTGATGTAGTTCAAAGAAGTTGTATAATGCATCCAATATAACAAATTGCTAAAAGGTAGTTGGAGGAGTATCAATATTAAGACAAAAATAAAATAAAAAACATTAGATTACCCGTGCATGGATAAACTCTTCAACACGGCCATTCGTAAATCGTCCTAGTAGACAAGGACCTTGCCCATTCTTTGACATGAATTCAAATGTTTGGATCTCATTATCCCTATTAAAGAACACGTCCACACCCTCACCATACATTCTAACAAGAACCTTTCGTGACAATTCCCCCATCGTAGTTGGCCACTTTATCTGGAATACCTCATTGGTCATTGCCCCTTTGAGAGGGATCACCTGCAATGCATTTGCATCAAATACATCCTCCCATTTACTTGCCAATGATTTCAGTATCTCTTTTGCTTCTTCTGGGAGGCGATCTGCTTTGCTGCTTACAGGGGTCTCAACACCATATTTTTGGCTGTTTTCAGGCGTTTCAATAGCATGTACTTCATCTTCTACAAAACTTTCTGCAGGACTCTGTTCATCATTTACAAGTTTCTCTGTAGCTTCTGTTTGGTTGCTTAAAGAATTTTCTATACCATCTGCTGTTTGGTCACGTGGAGGATCTCCTGCACTACGTGCTGATAGGTTTTTTGCAGAATTCTCTGTACCATCTGCTGCTTGGTCATTTGGAGGATCTCCTGCACCAGCTGCTGCATGGTTCTTTGCAGAATTTTCTACACCACCTGCTTGGTTGTTTAACATATTTTCCTCACTACCTGCTTGTTCACTATCAGGATTTTGTGCAAGATCTATCAGGTCATTTAAAGGATTTTCTGCACCACCTGCTGCTTGGTCCTTTGTGGGATCTTCTGCACCACCTGCTGCTTGGTCCTTTGTGGGATCTTCTGCACTGCCTGCTAGCTGTTCCTTTGCAGGATTTTCTGCACCTAGTGCTTTGTCCTTTACAGGATTTTCTGAAGTACTGGTGTTGTCCTTTATTGGATTTTCTGAAGGACCTGTGGTATGATTTGCCTTACTTTCTGCTGCACCTGGTGTGCTGTTCACAAGATCATCAGCTGCACCCATTGCAAAAACTTCCAGAACTTTTAATACAGCAAAGATTTACTGAAAATATCAACTTTCCTTTATTTGTGAATTCAAGACCTGAAAGTTATTATTCAAGAACCTGAAAAAAAGAAGATAAAACAATATCATTCAACTCATCAAAATGGTATCCAAGAAATTCTTGACGACAACAACAAAATAGCATGATGCAGCTCCCAACTGCTGCCCCTAGTGAATTGATACAATAAGTATTTCAGTCAAAAGCAACATCATGGAATGATCCGAGACTGATGTAAATCATAAAATTAAGCCCACGATTTTTTAGCATTGAAATTGGTAAACAACGAGCAAGTATCTCATTTATTTTCTGTTTAGCAAAGATGTCAAAAAGAAGAAAAGTCTAAATTGTATAATAGCCACTCCATGACATGTCATTCTTAAAAGAAAAGATACATATTAGGCAAACAATCAATATAAACTTCAGATTCTCTACACGAAAGGAGAAATCATAATTTTAAATCCAAAAATTGGATAGATAAAAGGCATACCAATCACCAACCAAAATCGCTAGAAAACCATACATCAACCTGGCAAAGCATAACAATGTAAAATTAGACAAATTTCACGAAATGCGTCAGAATTATTATTTTCTGACCTATTTCTCAAGAGTCCAAACAACTCCCTATTTAAAACAACTTGCAGTTTTAAACGTAACAATGCACCGTTTCCCTAATTCCACAAACTAGGCTTTCTACTTAGAACCGCATTGATTAATACGCAAAACCATTTCCTAAAAACAATTTTTAATGGATAGAATTGTATTAACAGATTCCACTCCTTATCGTATGTATTCTGTCCAGTGTCCATTAACTTTCTTCCCAATCAAACATAAGGTAGACTTCAAACGCCAAAAATTGCATCATCTTTCTAAAATCTCACTGAAGAGCGCGATAAACACAGAAACACACATGCACAAACATAACGCTTCACAATTTCCCCTAATTCCACAAACTAGGCTTTCTGCTTTGAACCGCATTCATTAAAACGCAACCAAAAAAATTCGAAACGTAACCACAATTGAATTGCAACGTTGCCACCGCATGCATCAAAACCATTATGTAGCAATAACTTTCTCCTCAACCAAACATGACACAGATTTCAAACCCCACAAAAACAGAGAAACTCTCGCGACAGACACAGCATTGAAGATCAGGAAAGAATTTAAAAGAATAATAATTGAAGATTATAAAAAAACGAACCTCGACGGAAAAATTGACGGCGCGTCAGAGAATGCGGACGTAATATTCGAAGCAGAACCGCGAGGCAGCGGGCGGAGAAATCGCCGCCGGCGAAGGTTTGTTTGATGAGAGAGAAAGAGAGAAGATTTTGATAGAGAGAGAAAGAGAGAGTAGCGGTTGAGAGTTTCGAGGGAAATGCCGAATGCGTTTATATATAAAGGAGTTTTCTAAATTTCTTTTTCACCGCCAATGAATAAAGGTGATGGTGGTGGCTGCATGTTATATGCTACGCATCTTAAATTTTAATTTGGAGGATTTTTAGTTTTGGAAAATAATAATGTTAAAATTAGACTGCTGCTTTCTAAAATTATACGACCAATAATGTACTATTAAGTTTTGAAATTATGAAAATTGAAATGAATGACGTTTAGTAGTTTTATAAACTAAAATGTCATGTTCATATTTTAGCCACTGAAAATATTTTAAAAAAACTATTAAAATTTAATTTAAAGATAACATATGGAATTGAAAGGGATGGAAGAGTTAAAAAATTAAGTGCAAAGATAAAAATGAAATAAGAATAATATGGAAAGGTTGAGTAAATTTTTTTTTAACTAGTTGAATTATGATTTGGCTAGAGCAGGGAAAGATCAAAGATAATTATAAAGGTTTAATTGTAAAATTTATT
>PYAF01002842.1:548716-570266 GCA_007407185.1 Glycine tomentella | reverse complement strand
TGAGTAATAAAATTTAGACTAAATTATGATTTTAGTCTCTCTAATTTCTCAAATTCGTGATTTGATCTTCTTAAATTTTAATTGTAATATTTGATTCTCCTAGTCTTATAAATTGATGATTTTGGTCCTCCTAATCAATTATTAACAAATAATTATAATTAATTATGTTATTAAGTTAATTATAAATTAATCAAAATAATTAATTATTAAAAATTGAATAAAAAATTATTAATCATAATTTTTCACAACACTATACTCTTTCTCTTCTTCATAAATACCTCTTTTAATTTCATTGTCGCAAGTGACTCAACCAATAGATACATCATATTAGGATTAATAATCTTTTTATTAAAATTTCTAATGATTAATATTTTTTATTTAATTTATAATTAATTTAATATCTCTAATAATTATAATTATTAGTTAATAATCTATCATGAACACCAAAATTATAATAAAGAACTAAATGCTATAATTAAAAAATTAAGGGACCAAAATCATAAATTTAAAAAACGAACCAAAATTATAATTCAATCTAATATTTATGATTAAACCAACTATAAATAATAAAAATTTTTCTCCCTATGTTTAAAGTAATCACTTATACAATAATCAAATTCGAGACCAATAATCAAGCTACAACAACTTTGCATTAATTGTTCAATAATGCACTTCGTAGCTTCATTGGTTAGATATAAGTTTATGTTTTACTACCTCATCCCCCAAACACCTGACACAATTATCCCCTTTTATTATTTTTTATTTTATTTTTTAGTTGCAATAAGTTTCAAACTTATATTTTAATTATTTTTAAATTTTCGTTATAGATTATACTTGAATTATAGGAAAATAAAATAAAATTATAAAATTTTCAAAAAAAAATTGCAGTTATGTCGTAATATTAAACTGATAGACACAAATCAAATTGACTCATTCTTCACTAAATTGATTTGGTTGAAATTTGATGGAAAACTATACTAAAACTAAACTAAATTATAAAAAAAATGATTAATTTAATTTCTTTTTTTTTTTTCCTAGAAACCGAACCAATTCTACGTGTCAAAACTCCTATTCCTTAACGAACCTAATCACTTTACATGCTTTTGAAGAATCTTCTTTCATTTATTCGCATTATTATGCTGCCGCAATCATGCATATGCAGGTTAATGCTTAAAGTCCCATCTCTGTCTCGATGAAACTAAGAATTTAAGTTATACAAGGAAGAGGGGGAGGGGGGAGCTAATTTAGATTTAATATTTTTTTTCCTTAAATTTCAGTTCCAGTAATATGAGAGAAGATTTACCAACAAACATGTAAATTAACTATGGTGAAATTAGTCTAGCTAAATTAAAGGTCTTAAATTTAAATATTAAATATGTAAATGGGTTAAAATATTTAAAGAAATAATTTTATTACCTATAAGTTGCAAAGTTTTACCAAATATTGAGGGGACCAAGAGAGTAAGACTTTCATATATTCAAAATAACATAATTATATAACTTGGTAAAACAAATTAATAAGAAATTAATGAAAAACATCAACACATTTAACTAATCCAATAGATAAAAGATATTTCATCTAATTAAAATAAAAGACAATAAAGTATTTGTTATTTAAAAAATTAAATTTATTATTATTAATATTAATATAATATGAAAAGTTTTCACTTTTTTAAGTCATCAACTACGCGTAAGTAAGTGAATAAGGTCTAAAAGTTTAACATGTAAAATTTGTCTTAGGGATGAACTAAGGCTTCCATCCCTTAAGTAAAAATTTGTCACTCTAAAAAATGGATAAAGACTTAGAGGTCGAGTTGTACAAAGAATGTAAGCAAGTATAGTTCAAAAGTTTATCATGTAATGGTGTAAAATTCACCTTAGGGATGAACATATTTACCATCCCTTAAGTCAAAAATCGTCACTCTAAGATTGAAAAGAAACTTCCATCTTAGAGGTCAAGTTGCACGAAAAATGCAAGCTAGTACAGTTCGAAGAATTTCATCATGTGAATTTGCCTTAAGGAGGGACAAAGCCTTATGAAAAACAAAAAGTTGAAGCAAAAAACAACATGCAAGCATATGAAAAACATTAAGCATTTTATAGCCCAGTATTTTGCACCTTGAGCATTCTTCTACTCAGCATTGTGCCTTGAGAATTATTAGCCAACCTCATTACTTTAGCACTCAGCTCGACCTCGTGCATTAAGCATTCTTTAGGTTGACCTTTTGTGTCAATGGTTTGTGGTTATTCAAAAGCGATTTTAGTCAACGGTATCAATAGGTATAATTGACGTCTTTTGAGCATTTTTAAGCTTGGCCTTACGTCATGAGCATAGAAGGGAAGGTAGATCCATATATTTTTTTAGTGGGGACCAAAAAGTAATTTTAAATATTTTATCGAAATAATATTACAAATTCTTACAAAATATAAAATGATATGACAAAAAAATGGAAAATACTAAATCAAATATTGCTTAATCAAAGCAATACTAATTTGGCCCCCCCCCCCCCTGCTACGGTATAGAGGGCAATATTTGTTTTATCTCTTAAGTCAATATTACTTAATCAAAGCAATATCGTTTTGGGAGAAACGGTTATGGAGGCAATATTTGTTTTATCTTGTAAGTTAACATTGCTTAATCAAAACAATAGTGACTTTTGGGGCAATTGTTATGGTAGGGAAGCAATATTCACTTTATCGCTTAAGTTTGCATTGCTTAATCAAAGTAATATTAACTTGGGGACAACTATTAATGAAACAATATTTACTTTGTCTCTTAAGTCAACATTGCTTAATCGAAAGAACAACTGTTATGGACCCCTTTGGGCCTAGGACATGGAACATGACCCACAACAACTACACATATGCTTCATCTGCTAACTACTATTATATAAGGCATGTCATGCCTACAAGTTTGTATCTAAGCTCATTTCACGAATCTCTTACACTTAGTGACTTTTGGTATCAAAGTGTTTGTGAAGATGATTATAGGTTCTGCTCCTCACCAGAGGTTGTTGCTACTTGTCGAAATCCTTTCCACATCCACCATGTTCAAAAATACTATTGAAAATATCCGATTTTATTAAACTTGTTATTTGAATAAAAGAGGAATGTGAGTAACACTCTTTAATATATTATTTTTATAGTCAATCATTAGCCTAAGGAGTACCGGTAAATACAGGTTAATGGTAATTTTGTAAATTAGTAATTTCTTATAATTGATTATCTTAGGATATTGCAGTTAGCTTGTGTTGAATTCACTATCTCATACAACAACAATAACAATAGCATCAAGTTGCACTCTAAAAGAGCCAAATCTTCTATCTTTTTTGGTATAAAAAGAGCCAAACCTTAATTAAAATTGGGTTTAAAAATATTTTTTGTTTAAAAATTGTTCAAATAGTTTCCCAAACATGTTTGAAAAGTATAAATTTCTGATTAAAACTTTCAAACCGTTGTTAGCAAATTTTGGACGTGGAACTAAATAAACAATTAAGAGCAAGTGACAAAAACTGAACCTCCTATATAACTGATCCCAATTCTCTATTTTTTACAACAAGACCCTAGTTTCTGTTCTCTTTCTTTGGTGCCATTAGACCAGCTCGCAGCATTGAGGGAGCCTTTTTAATATAATATATAATATATAATTATAGCTTGCTATTTTAATGGTTTAATAAATCACGGGTATTCACACTGCATCCATATTCCATTTTTATATTTGCTGCATCATCATAATATAATCAACTTTCAAATCTCTCTCACAATCACAACATCTTTTTATTATTTTTTTAGCAATCTTTTGAATTGAATTGATTATCTTTGGAAATGCAATTGACTTCAATATATTGGACTAGATATAAACTCTAGTTAAGCCCCTGTTCTTTAACATGGAAAAAGAAAATAAACACCTAAACCTAATAAATTAAGCTGGTTTTTGAATCTCACGAATCCCAAGCTCTACATAAAGAATAGATTTTCGTACTAGTAGTTTGCTTCAAATCAAAGAAATCCATTATGTATTTGAAACAAGTTTTCACTCTATAATAGTAACTCATAGTAAATTTCATTCAGCAACAATAATATAATTGAAAAACAATTGTGATTTATATCCAAACAAACCCTACACCATAATCTAATAAAATCATAGTCAAAATATCAAGTTAGGATTTTGTAATTTGATTGAAATCAAAGATAAACTTATCTATTATGTATTTGAAACAAGTTCCAAGTCTATAATATACAGAGTCTTCAACTCCTAGTAGTACTATTTCGTTCGGCAACAATAATAGTTGAAGACCATATACTATAATCTAATGATATCAAAGTGAAAAGAGTAAAAACACAAGTCAGGTGAGTGTTAATACAAAGTGATATATTAGTCTCGAGTAGGCACGTTCCTACTGTAAACAGTTGACTAAGACATTAGTAATATGATATGGAACTGAACATAAATTAATGAGTACACTTATTTGTTTACTTGTAGAAATTACCCTATTTAGTACAAGACAATGATTAATTAATTGATACGTTGATTTTTTTTTTATGGAAAAAAAGTATGTTATTAAAACGTGAGTTGTTATGGTATTTTTATAATAGTGTTATTAATAATATACTAATATTGAGATTTTAGTTAAAAGTTTTTCTTTTTTCAATATTTTTCATTATTTAAATTTTAAAAAGATCCTAAGGTAATAATTAATTACTTTTAAGAAACTAATATTAAGTTTAATAATAAGATGAATTGTCAAATGTAATATTTTGAATATCAATATCATAATTAATTTATCATATATTAAATTTTAATATGTGTTGGATTCAAACTGGATGGATTCAACTTCATTTAACATGAGTGATCATGTTTAACGATCATGTATAATTACAAGATTAGTTCATAGAAAATAAATATATTGTTGGGAAAGTTCCTTACTCAAGAGAATCTTTTAACTAAACAATACTAAATTTGCCAATTTGACTAAAAAAAATGGCGAATTGGTTTAGTGCTTGTTCTAAATTAACTATAAAAATCCTAAACAAGATTTAGTAAAAATTTCGAAAATTGGTCAAAACTGGTAAAGAGTGGCCAAAAAATTGGTTCACAACATATTAGTAGAAACTGCTTAATATGCTGCTATTTTGCTTTTTTTTTCTTCTTCATAAAAATAATGAAGCAACATAAGATATATATTTGTCATTTTAATTTTATATTTGAACTTATTACAATTAATAAACATTGTTGCTGTGTATTGTTGAAATTTAGAGTTTATTATTTTTTATCGTAAACGTTAATTATTAATTTTTTTAGTAAAAAATTTGAACTCAACCTATTTCTCTCTTTTTTCACCCTTCACCATCAAGTCAATCACTCAATCTCATATCTCCTTAGAATTAATTTATTATTATGATAAATTTGATTTGAACTTTTGTGTCTATTTTGAATGTTAACAACGGTATAAAATTATATTTCACTTTTTTGTTTTTTGTGTTATAAAGTAATGATATAATGTTTCTTTAGTATTATTTTATGAAATTTTTTATTATTATTATTATCATTATGTTATTAATATTAGTTCGACTACAGTTAAATTATTAAAATAATACCTTTATCAGTTTAATGGTGGTTCTAATTTTAAAAACATTAATCTTTTAACACACAATTATGTCTAATTTCATGTGTAAAGAAAAAAAAATCTTTCCTTTTGACTCTGAACCATGCCCTAAGAGATAATTTATCACGAAAGATCAATAAAAACACTAATTATGTAACCTAAAATATTATTATAAGAGAATTAATTAATCTATGTTTCTTTTAATTCGAAGAACTAGATAAAATATGTAATATTTTGTTTGGTTTTTGGTTTCTTACAAGTATTTTTTTAGAGACAATAGTTTTTGAGACACTATTATGTACTAAATATGTTATACCTCTTTCCGTATAGATTCAAATCTTTGTTTGTCATATATTGTACAAGGTATAGTCCAACCAAATTCAACTAAATTAACCAACAATTTACATTTGAATGGAAAATTTAACATAATTTTGATCACATTTTATTGTGTAAAAAAAAATTGTTAACTTATTTTATAATAAAAATAAACTTAATTTTTTAAGAAGGAAAACCACACTCAATTTATTGAGTAGGATAAACATTTTAATTAGTCTTCTAAATAATGTGAAACTGTCATAATAGTTTTTGAAATAAATAATATCAAATTAATTTTTTCAATTAAAACTAGAGTCATTTTAGTCCTTAAGATATATAACTTATCATTATTGTAATCTTTAAATTTTATAACTTACTATCAATCAGAATTTTTTTTAAAAGAAGCAAGTACTAATGAATGTCCTAAGTATATCAGTTAACAAATTAAGAGTAAAAAGTTTTTTTTATATTAAAATACATAAAATTAAGCTTTTCATTATCATTATTTTTTTTTACTTTTTTTTACATTCTTATTTATTTTAAATAATACTCTGCAGTGCACCTATAATTCCCACTGTAATGTCAAAGTATTTTAATTCACTACAAGATAACCACAATCATAATTACATACACCAATTTGGCTATTTATTATTTACTTACTCTAAAACAATAATGTGAAGTAGCTAGCTAGATTAGTAGAAAGTAGAAACGTTTGAATGAAGTAGAATGTCACCGTCAGAGTGTACGAAAACATTTAATTTTTTCCCGCGGAATGCGGTTCTGATCACGAATCCAACTCCCACTGTTTCTCTCCCCTGTCCTCCATTACTCCAAATTCCTAACCAAACCCTATTCATTCTTCATTCTTCAATTCCCTCTCTTTTTTTTCTTCATGTCCACGGCGCCTCCTCCACCCTCCGCCGTCACCGCCACCGCCGGCGTGGGACTCGGCTACGGCATTGCCATCGCCGTGAGCATCCTGGTCCTCATCTCCACCATCATGCTCGCCTCCTACGCCTGCGTCCGAATCAAAGCCAACGGCAGCATCATCACTCGCCACCGCCATAACCATAGCATCAACAATAACAATAATAATAATAGTTTTCGTGACGCCTCGGATGGGCCTGGCGTTGTGGTCCTGGGCCGGGAGAAGCCCGCCATCGAGGCCTGCTACGGGCCCAAGATCGTGATCGGAGAGAGCAAGCGCCTGCCCAGGCCCAACGACCAGGGGCCGTGCGCGATTTGCCTGTGCGAGTATCTTCCCAAGGAGACCATACGGTGCGTTCCGGAGTGCCGCCACTGCTTCCACGCTGAGTGCGTCGACGAGTGGCTCGAGACGAGTGCCACGTGTCCCCTCTGCCGGAACTCCCCCGCGCCCTCGCCGCTGCCGACGCCGGCCGCCACGCCGCTGTCGGAGCTCGTTCCGCTGGCTTTCCACGCCAGGTGATGGTATTAAGTTAATTGATTGGTTCAGTCATTTAGTGTCTTGTAACAAATATTTTTATTATTTTTTCCATGAAAACATACGAAAAATTGTTGACGTTAAAAAAAAAAAAAATTGACTGTCGTTTTCTAATTTTTTTTTTTATTAATATGAAGGCATTGCATTGGGATTCTGGTTTCCAATTTATGGGCGTGCCACGTGATAGAAATTTCATTATACTATATTTTATTGTTAAAATTGAGAGCTATACATGTAGATTATTAGTATTTGTTATTTAAATGATTAAGATTAAGAACATCTACGTAATATTTTTAATGGTCATGTATAATTGTTAAATAACTTGTAATTTGACGATAAACATATCATTATTTTTTACCAAATAAATATATCATCATATGGTATAAGTTTAAAATTCGGTAATTTTTTTAAAGTTTTCAATTTATTTTTTAAATCAAATATTTAAAAGTGTGTTGGATTGATTCACACACTCTTCTCTCTTTCTCTCAATAATAAATTTAAGAGTAAAGACATTTTATACTGTTAGTAGTATTTTATAACAAGTCAAACGATTACTTTAATTTATATCTAAAATATTGTTTTTATTGATTGATAGGATAAACTTTGGAGTTCGATAATTATGTAAAAGTTCTTATATTACATTGTCCATGAAGTAGAAATTATGTTTAGTATGACTTTAAATAAAATTATTATTAGAGTTAACAAAATTATCATATTTGATAATTTATAATTTGTGATATTAAATAACAATGTAAATTTTTTTACGCTTGTTAATACATATTAGTTATGTGAAACTCGAAGCATTGTCTAACAAAATTAAAACTCACAAAAATTCTGTTAAATGAAAATTCTGAGAGTAGTTGAATCTAAAACAAAAAAAAAATAGTTCTGTGAAGCTTGAAGCATTTGCAATTTGCACTTTTCTTTGTAATGAAATGAAAAGAAAGATCTAAGAGATTTAAATTTGATGTATCAGAATAAAATAAATAAAAAAGAGATTTAAATTTGATGTATGGTTGAAGATTACTAGTAATAGTAATACATATGTTTGCAAGAGCTAACAATGACATTATCTGATAACTAGAGGTCAACCATAGTTAAAATCCGTAATTAATTTTAGTAATAGTTATATATTTTTTGTGTTAATTTTTAATATTTAAATTTGCGGCATTGGTAGGAAAATTAGAATGCAATATAATAGGAATTTCGTGCATTTTTTTATCAGTATAGGAATTTCATGCATGACTTCATAATTATTGAATATTCATCACGGGGCACAAAAAAAAAATAAAAAAAATCAGCCAACTGAAATTTTCTTTGATTGAAAGCTTTGTCTAGAACTGCACATTATGCAGAATTTGGATAGAGTAGAGGAAACGACAAACTTTTATTTCTTTCAGCTTTGTGGTCATGGGAAATTCTCCACTTTAGAACCAGCAATTATTGTCACAGTTGCGTCATAATAAGTTGTGAAGTTCATGGTTGTTACTTGTTCAGAAAAAGGAGATCTAAAAGACCTAAAATATGGTTGGTCCACGTTTGAAAATATACTGGTATGTATTAAAGTACTAGTACATTAAGTTGCAGCAACTGCATCATAATCCTCTCATTTATGACAAAGATGAAAAGAGTAGTACTAAGTTACTTGCTCTTGTTCATACTTGTATTAGAAGCTGTGAAAGTTGAAATTAATTGAACAGGCTTGTTTTGTGTTAAAATGGATTTAATAAAATAGTGTGAACAACAAAGGAAACTAAAAACTCTGTTAAAGATTAATTTGAGAAGGTTATAGCATGAAAGTGGAGTCACCATATTTTGTAGTTATAGGACATGGTCCCGTAATAATTCTCCTGGTTCAGGTGATGGTTTGAGATTTTAGACCTTAATTAATTAATCAATAGTAACCATTACATTTTTTTTTTATTTTATTTTTGTGTATGTTTGTTAATTATTCTTTAATACTTAAAAGAATTTGGTATCTCATTTTTTTATGGACATATATTTTGGTGTCTCAAGGTAAGAATATTTTTTCTAAAAGTTTTAGAAAATTCTTCATGAAGACTGAGAGACTTCCTATATTCAGTTTTATATTTATCATCTGTTTACCAATTAATCAACTAAATAGCAAACTAACAAGTGATAAACAGGCCTTTATAAAATAGGAATAAGGTAAGTTTGTCTTGCTCACTCAGTTTATGCGTTTATGGTAAGAAAAAAGTTTATATGCATT
Organism: Glycine tomentella; assembly: GCA_007407185.1. Classification (NCBI taxonomy): domain Eukaryota; kingdom Viridiplantae; phylum Streptophyta; class Magnoliopsida; order Fabales; family Fabaceae; genus Glycine; species Glycine tomentella. The sequence continues at coordinate 560,654 of PYAF01002842.1, read as the reverse complement.
TCTTAAAATGTTTTTAGTGTTTTTTTAATCAAAATTAGAATTTTTCTCAGTAATATACGCAATAAAAAATTGTGTTAACTAGCTTAAAAATCCAATTAAACACATACCACCTTATGTCAGTTAAATATTAATACATAGATGTTTGAGCTTTGAATTACTTACAACCACTTCAATTAATATCCTGCTGCATTATTGCAAAATACAAATTCCTTTTCTTGAGAAATTCACAATATCTTTCCTTTTAAGCAACGTTTTTTTTTATACAAAAGCTACTTGTTCATGAGAAAATTACTGCGAAACAAATGTTGCTCTATGACAATTTTTCTATCTCTTCTAGAACAATACTTTTCATTTCTTTTTCTGCCAAAACCAAGTCTACCATAACATATGAAAACATAAGATATTCACAGTTGTATGATAATACATCATAATATTTAATCAAGACAGTATTATTAATACAATCCTGATACTATTGAACATCTAGTAAATAAATAAAAAGGATGAAATGATCACCTGAAAATTGAATTAGGTATTGCTTGTAAAATGTCATCAAGATTAGCCAACCAAATTAGCCCACCAACCCATGATAGACGGGACAAGATTTTTACCAACGTTGAGTTGAGAAAGGGTTAAAGAAAAATGAAATTTTTATTTCTTTTCAAATGTGTGATTCAATAAAAAAAAAGTACGGGGAAATTCTTTTATTAAAACAATCATTGGATTTAAACAAATATTAAGTTTTTGCATGATAAAAACAATCATTGGATTTAAACTGCTATAGTCAATTAATTTCAATGCAGCAATAAAATGAAAATATTATTCAACTTAATGTTGATTGATAGAGAGATGTGAATAAAAACAAATTAATTAGTCTTATTTCAGTACAAAATTTTCAAATTTTGATTGAAAGTGGAAAAAGTGTAACAAATTAGTCTCTAAACTTTATGATTTAATGTTAAATTGGTTATCAAAAATATAATTTATTGTCAAATTAGTCATTGAATATTATAATTTAGTGACAAAATTGTCTCACAAATTTAACGATATGATTAATTTGACCCACTTTTTTTCACATTCAAGGACTAACTTTGTATTTTATATCTTTCAATGACCAATTTGTCATTGTATTTTAGGGTTAAATTTAACTATTTACAAGATAGAAATGTTTACAAATTATAAATTATTTATAATTTCTTAATATAGATATATTCATGCGAGTTAACTAATGATTTAACAAGTTGACTACTGCTACTTAGAACATCTTTAACAATAGATCTTGAGTTCAAGATTTGTTCTTCAACATATCTATTACTAAAGGGGATGCAAGATCTCCATGATGATAGATGGGGTATTCCACAAGATCACATCCTTAAATTTTTTTTTTTACTCTCTCTTTCTCTAACAACTTCTAGAGGGAACCAATGAACATATCAATAAAGAAGAGGAAGATCTGGCATGGAAGGGTTGTGTGCGGCGATGTTGAGGTAGGTATGGTGTCACTTGCTCGTGATGACTCCATCAACAAGATCTGATCTCCTTGAGCATATCTAAAGTATAGTGGGAGGGCATAGAGGAAAAGAAAATGGAATAGTAGGAAAGAATGAGGCTCTGGAGGAAGGTAGGGCCAACAAAGAAGGGCAGTGACAATAGAAATATGGAGGGACTTCTAAATACAAAGGAAGAAAAAAAAATAAAGAAGGGAAAAAATGAGAGGTGGAAGGGGAAGAGTAAAGTGAGGTGGGGTGGAAAAGAAATCACAAAGGAGTAGAGGAATTGAGAATATTGTTTTTTGATTACAATCAAAAATGGATGAGACACTAAAAATCACACAAAAGATATTTTTCTTCTTTTGGTAGAAATGTTTAAAATTTTTATTTAATTTAAAATAATTCATAAAATATATTTAAGTGGATCAATTCAAAAAAATAATTTAAGATTCTAAATTAAGATCAATTAGACCAAAAAAGAGGCAAACTCTTGATAGATATACGTCACTATAAGATGTAACAAAAAAATACTTTAAATTTTAATTATTATTAAAAATGCTGTTAGTATCCCAACCAAATCGATGATAGATTCGAGTGTGGTAATATTAATGTGCATTCATCAATCATCACTTGCACAAGAACACTACACTTTGAGTATCATTATTGGGTCTTGGGTTTGAGACAAGACACCCACAATCCCTAAACCCTTCCAAATCCAATTCAACAACAAAAGTACACTGCACTCGCCGCTTCTCTTCATCTAATCCGAATCACAATCTCTTCGTTGCTTCAGTTCATCTCCTCATATCTACAACTCTCCCTCATTCTCTGGTTCTTTTCTCGCTCCAAACTGAACTGCAAAATTTTGGTTTTGTTCACTGAGTAAGTATCTTACATACGCACCGTTTCATTTTTAATCTTATTTCGTTTCGTTTTCCAAGCCCACTTGTGTTTTGTTACTTAGTAACTCTCTGATTAGCATTGTTCCTCTGTTGCACACACTGCGCACCGCGTGTTTGATTATTTGCCCAAGTGCATTGATAGAGAAGATACGGTATGGTGGAAAATGTGTGTGCCTTTTGGTTTGTTTTGTGCATGCGCCTCGGTTAGGTTTTTGAGAAATTAGTCTCCAATAGAAGTTTTGGATATGTTCATGGTTTTAAATAACGGTCCACAATGTCAAGGTATTTTGACTCTCGGCTCGGCAACCGCAATTGTGGCTGCATTACCCGCATTTTCCCCTAATTGCCTGCAACATAAAGTTTTTCTGACCGCAATGCGACCGTGACTGTGACTGCAATTTAAAATCATGATTATGTTGGCGAGGGCATGGTTCTGTGATTTGTCTTGGGAGAATGAAGCTGCGTTGTAGTTTCCATTTTATGTTTTGAAATCTAATATTGGTTTTTCTTCCAATGAACCCTATGTTGCACGGGTACGAGGATTGGGTGGTATGTCGTAATATTCAAATTGTTGTCGATTCCTTTTGAAAGCAAATTCGGAATGGTGTTAATGTGTTATTCCCTATTTGAGTCATGATAAAAAGTAAAAACAAATTTGGACATTGGAAGCATGTGACAAGTTAGTGAACTTTTAAATTAGTTTGAACAATATGAAATAGTAGCTACAGTGAATATTGAGGCTGAGCTTGGATAGCTCTTGACTGGAGTTTCAGTTCCCAGTTTAGCCTTCTTTGGCAACAGCTTGAAGAAGGTTGTGGCCTCAAGGCTTCCTAAGACCACGGTTTTTCCTCTGGAAGTTTCAAAACTGTTGCTTGAGAGATGGACGAGAGAAATCGGACTAATGAGGACAAACAGAGGGGTTTTGCCTACAATGCTTCAGATGACCAACAAGGCATCACAATGGGGAAGGGTTATGGTTGATTCCATTTTCTAACCTCAAATGGATGCTGAAACTTACTAGGTAGTCATGAGCTCTTATGAGTACATTAGTACTGGATTTGGACAGTGAGTGACACAGATACTGGGAATTCTATGCCAAATACTGGAAACCAGTTCCAGAACTGCTTCCTGAACCAAACTTAACTGCTTCCTGAACCAAACTTGTTCTGAAATAGTTTATTGAAATCCAAACCAGTTTGTGAACCATAAAAAATAGTTTGGTTCTGAAATCCAAACTGCATTAGAGGTTCATTTTTCCAGCCCGAACTGAGCTGTGCCCACTCCACCCCAAGTTGCCCAATACAACACTACTACAGAACTTATAACTTATGTGGGTTTCTTTTCCCCTGTATGGGGTAGTTGATTCTTGATTGCCTTGTTTTGTACGTCTAAAAAGAAAAAAAATTTAGCCAAGCCACTTCTCTTTAGGAAATTAGTTAAGGTTATGTTTTTTACACTAGCAAGGGCTTACATAAAATTGTGATAGTGGTACAAGGGTGCTGAATTTGAACTTATTGAGGCCCATCAGAAGATAAAATGGTGATTTATTATACAAAATTGTTATTATGATTATTATTTGGCTCCTAACATAAACTAATCTTCTTAAAGATACAGGTGTGATTTCTTTCCATTTTCTAGTCAATCCGATACTCCTTAGGCTATTGTAAGCTTATGCTGATAAGAAGAAATTGTTATTGGGTTCTAATTAATATATTTTTCTTATTAATTTTATACATGAGTAAGATGCGGATGGTGGATGCGGTCATCAGTATATAAGTATCCCGTGGGTATGGATTAGATACAAGTATTTTTTTAAAACAAACATAAAAACGAACACTATAGGATCCTATTGATGGAACTGAGACTCTACTATTGTCATCCCTAGGCAAGAGTAAAGTAAATATACTCTTAGTCCCATTCTCTCTTCAATTTGTATCGATAAACGGCGTTGATTGAGCTATGGTGGTTCGTTTGGTTTGTTTTGTTTCGATTGAAGAACCCTTCTTTCGCTCCACATTTCTTCACTCAACCGTTCGACTCGTTCGATATCCACTGACTTGGCTCAGATCCCTAAGGTACTTTCCCTCTCCACCAAAATTACAACTTGCTTCTGCGTCTGCGTCGTTTGATTCAAACGGTGAATAGCATTTCAGGAACTCGCAAACCTCAATTTCATGGAATTAATCGTTTCTAGGGCACACATTTGTTCATAATTGTTTTTTATTATTCCTATTTCTATTTGTTGTTTATTTTTCGTCGTATGAGAATGCCTCTTATTTTGAATGCCTATCGCGTGTGAGAAAATCAAATTGATTGTGGTTCTAAGCTGCACTTGAATTTCTCAATATCAACTCACCTGGGCATTTTTTCAATGTTTTTATATGATTAAAATTGTTTGCTTGGATTTTATGAACGCCATCTGTGGAATATGTAACATTCTAATGTGATCGGAATTTGGACACACTATTTTTGTTTTAACATTAAATTCACACAATTGAGTATGAGCAAGTGAAAAGATTCATTTGGCTTTTTTCTTTTCTTTCTTTTTTTAATTGTTAATTTGAGAGAAGAGATTTTATTAGAATAGGGAAGGAAAGAAGTGATGATAAAATTGCAGGATAGGGAATCCTCAACAAAAGCAATATTAAAAGGAGAATAAAAAGAGGCAGAAAGAAATCTTCCTGAATCTTGTTTAATAGTTTCTGTAGGAGAGCTGTGTCATCCTCTTTCAACTATTTTTGTTAGTGTTAGAAAACCCGCTTCAGAATTTGAGTTTTGATTTTTGATTGTTACCTCCAATACTAAGGAATGAAGCTGTGTTGCAATTAGATCTGTTTTATGAAGTGCCCTCTACTTTAGTCTTTGTTTCCCATCTCTTAAACTTCTGCATTTTCCCTTTTAGATTTCTTGTTTTTCTGGGGAATGGCGGAAATTATATGTTTTATGTGGACAAGAGTGTTGGTTGGAATTGGAATGAGAATCAGCATGGTGCTCATAGTTTTCTTTTGAAATAAATAAAAGTGGACATGTTACTAATATTTAATAGCATCTCTTAGTATGGTGCTTTTACCATAACATTACATTCTGTTAGGAAACCAGAAATTAGAACAGAAATGAGGACTTTATTGTATCCAAAAACAAGCTCGATGAACAGATACAATAAAGGAATCAGTCTTTCCCAGAGCAAAAGTTCCTGTCCCTCAGAGAAAACACTTTCTCTGCCTAGCCAAAGTGCCTAACAATCCTTCCTCTTTCATAAACACAAATAACCCCCCTTGCTCATGTAACCCATCTCCTCAAATGCTAACAACCTACCACCTCTTCCAACTAACTAACTTAGGACCCTTCTAATTCGGTTCACTCTACACTTTCCAAATTGTGGTCTAGCATACTAAATTCTTTCCTATATCAGAGCTCATACTAGCGACTCTATCACACTCAAAATTAAAAATATAGTATTTTAATAATCTATGTTTTCTGATCTATTCAAGTTTTCTATATTAGACTTGCATTTTCTTAAGCTTATAGTTTGTTATCTGTGTGTCATGTTAGGCTATTTTGTTTTACTTTTAGCTGTGTCTGTCCTGTTGTATCGTACTATTACTATCATGTGTTTTGGTTTCTCTCTCTGTGTTTGCTTAAGTTTGTGTTTATGGTTATCCTTTTCCTTAGTCTTGCATCAATATTGTTTGGTTAAATTAAATTAAAGAAATGGGGAAACAAGTCATTTTCTTGAACCTATTTTGTTGACTATGTAGAAAATGATATGGATATGGTTGCTATTGTTAAAATCTCATTTAAGTAGCATTTTTCTTTCATGTCTTGCACTTGAAACTATCCAACCAATAAAAGTTTTAAATAGTTTTGGTTTATTTGAATGTTTTTGCTTAACTGCAGGGAGTTGCTGCTCTGAATTCTCTTGTTTTGCTTCTGGTAAGTTTCTCAAAGTTAATCTTTGATTGTTTTTGGGGGATGCATAAATATATTTGGGACATGATTTTAAGCTATTATCCTTTGATTTGGTGATTTTTTTATTATTATTCTATTGCGTCGCAGCTTCACTGCCACTGGTAGTTGCTTTTAGGGTTTAAAAGAATATAATTTCTTCCTCTGCTGTATTTCTCTTGCCTTTTTGTATACTTTCTATTCTTCATTAACTCTGTAAAACACTGTCTTTTTCTGTACATTCTGTTAAACTATAGCAAATGATGGCATTGTTAGACGACCTTTAAAATTTTTGCTTTGTATTCTGTAGTAGTTACTTTGGATTGCTCTAGGATCTCATAATTGGCCAAAATTAATTTTGCTGTTCAATTTGTTGAGCTGATTATGTAATATATTTCTTTCTTATTTTGAAATAAAAAATCTTTCCTCCATTGCTTATTACTTAATACTACTTATAAACAACAATTATCAGTTACGGCAGTTAGCATTGATATCACTGTAGTGGAGCATTGTGGTTGTTGCTAGTGGCTGCTACAAGAAACTGATAGCATTGTGTTTTGTGTCATGCAAATAGTGGCCAGATCAAGGGGATAGTGCCGCTATTCATTGTTTGCACCTCCGCCTATCCATTTTCCAGTCAAACCTTCTAGTTGAGCTCAAACCATTTTTGCCTAACCATTTGTTTTCCAGCCAACCCATTCATTTTTTGGCCAAGTTCATCCTTTTTCAGCTTCTTCTATTATGCACGACACTATTGCTTGCTTTGGAGGTTTTGTCATAAACTTTTTTCATGCATTTTCCTGTATGTACATAAAATGCAATAGATGAATAGTCCTTCAATGAAAAATAATATAAATAGTCATTTCTAATATTTCATCTCATTTATTTACTTATCAAATGAAGTATATAAATCCAATAATTAGGATTAGTAACTGATAAAAATGAAGAGTAAGTATGCATTAAAGAAAAATAATTCAGCTTGAGTTTAGCTTTTGAATGAAGTGATTTCTTGAAATAATGTTGGAGCTGATTGAACATGAAGATATCTTAGTTCCTCTTAGAATTTAGACTTAGAGCCTAACTCAACCTCACAAAACCAACTTGTAAGGTGAGGATTGCCCAAGCTAAATGTGCTCCGTTTAAGCTTTATCTCTAGTCGATGTAGGATCAAGTACCACTCTTGAGGCTGCAATTAAGACCAAAAGAGGCTGCAACTTAGGCGGGCTTGGGATGACTACAATTAAGGCGGCTTTCCAACAGTACTTCCCATTATTACTAAAGTTTCAAATTTCAATGTAATCACAGTTTTAATGTTAGTACAAGTGGTTTTAAGTTTGCTCTTATTCCTCCTTGCTTCAATTCCAATGGCTTTACACATTAACAGAATTTCTAAATACCATGCTTAGGCCCATATTTATCCGCAGTTTTTAGATCAAATGGTTCTGCGACTGTGACATTTTTTCTACTTTCCTTTTTTTTTTTTTTTTTTCATTCTCAGCCTCCTTAATTGAACTGTTATTGCTTTTTCTGGTTCATGTGAAATATCAATCTATTTTAAAGTCATTGATTTTGGCTTTATTATCTTTACTGGTTGAAGTAAAATTTTCCATTGGAATCCTCCGTGCTGAGTGCCTATATAATATGGATCAAGAAGACAACAAGATGGACACTGTGAATCCTCCTAAAATGTCTTCTAATCCTTTGTCATCAAAAAAAGATGAGATAATGGGCACTGAGAATCCTCTGTCATCAGGAAGAGATGATTACTGTGGGTACCGAGAATCCTCAAGAAGTGTCTTCTAATTCTCTGTCATCAGCAAAAGATAGTGTGGTTGACACTGCAAATCCTACTACAGTGTCTTATAATCCTATGCCTTTGGTAAAAGATGATATGATGGGCACTGAGAATCATCTGTCATCAGGAAAAGATGATGAGATGTGTGCTGAGAATCCTCCTGAAGTGTCTTCTAATTCTCCATCATCAGGAAGAGATAGTTTGATGGGCACTGAGAATCCCACTGAAGTGTTTCCAAAAGAAGTGGTGGACAATGCTGAAAGTTGTCACAATGCTGATGAGAAACAAATTTCAGACGATAGTGAGCTGAAGGAAACTAATGATGGGCCAACTAAGGGGAAGAAAAGGAAAATAAAACGAAGGGTAGTCAAAATACGAGCACTGGTGACAAAAGTCCAAATGAAGAGTCAGACGGTAGCTAGTGAAGGATACTGATCCTCCTGAAGGATCTAGTAAACCTGAGTTGAGTGACAAGAATACTCCACAATCATTGAAGGCAAAATCTAAAATTGTTAAGAAATCTCAAGCTGTTAAAGTTAAGGTCAAGAAGAACAATGGTTCTCAACAAGTTCATGGGAAAAAAAGAATTGTGACTTCAAAAAAAGTGGTGGACAATGCATATGAGAAACAAATTTTTCAGACAACAGTGAGCTGAAGGAAACTGAAACTAATGATGAACCACCTAAGGGGAGGAGTGAGGAGGCTGAAAATAAAATGGTTTGACAAATTTAAGGAAAGGATTAATTTGTCGCACTTTGCACATCCAGGGACTAACTTTGTATTTTGTATCTTTCAGGGAGCACTTTGTCACCGCATTACACTTTCGGGAACAAATTTAACTATTTACATAAAAAAGGCTTACAAGTTATAAATTATTTATAACTTTTTATATAGACCGATTCATACATGTTAACTAGTGACTCACCAAGTCGACTCCTAACAGTCAGTATTCCCATCAAGTCGATGAGGTGTCCTAGTCTAATGATATTAATACGCATTCATCAATCATCACTTGCACAAATATACTACACTTTGAGTACCATTATTGGGTCTTGGGTTCAAGACAAGACACCATGAATCCCTAAACCCTTCTAAATCCAATTCAACAACAAAACTACACTACACTACCTGCTTCTCTTCATCTAATCTGAATCCATATCTCTTTGTTGCTTTGGTTCATCTCCTCATATGTACAATTCTCCCTTGTTCTCTGATTCTCTTTTCGCTCCTAACTGAACCTCAAAATTTCCATTTTGTTCACTAAGTGTCTTTTATACGTCCATCTTTTCATTTTTTAATCTTATTTCATTTCCATTTTCCAAGCCCACTGGTGTTTAGTTGCTTAGTAACTCTCTGATTAGCATCGTTCCTCTGTTATGTACACCGTGCACCGCGTGTTTGATTATTTGCCTGATGAATTTATAGAGATTTGGTTTTGAAATCCGAACTGCATTAGAGGTTTGGTTTTCCAGCCCAAACTGAAACGTGCCCACTACACCCCAAGTTTCCCAATACAACTCTACTGCAGAACTTATGTGGCTTTCTTTTCACTAGTATGGGGTAGTCGATTCTTGGTTGTTTTATCTGTGCACTCTGCTATTGTCTTGTTTTGTACGTCTAAAAAGAAAAACAATAGCCAAGCCACTTCTCTTTAGAAAATTAGTTAAGGTTATGTTTTTTGCTCTAGCAAGGGCTTACATAAAATTGTGATAGTGGTACTAGGGTGCTGAATTTGAACTTATTGAGGCCCCATCAGAAGATGGAAATCGTGATTTGTTATACAAAAATTGTTATTATGATTATTATTTGGCTCCTAATTTAAAATAATCTTCTTACAGATACAGGGTGCGATTTGTTTCCATTTTCCAGTCAATCCCATACTCAGGCTATTGTAACCTTCTACTAATAAGGAGGAGTTGTTTTTGGGTTCTGAGAAACATGTTGAAACAAGCAATTGGCAGAATCTGCAGAACCGGTGTTTATGAAGGAAACAGAGTTTTGCCTTGGATTTATGTGCCTTCATGCTTTTTCCACCATGGACAAGTAAAGTCTTGTATTCTTCCTTTCAAAGCGCAATTTCTATTGTTTTATTTTATATATTTTACTGTAGAATTTCCCATTTGTCTGTTTACTAAATAGTATAATTTGGCTGAATATAGATTTAAGTGTCCAACTTTGGGTGCATCTTCTCTTATAAATAAGAAGACTTTGAATGCAACATATGGTGGAAGGTAAACAGTTGAAATATATGGCAAAAACAAATGAGTAATATGGCGTGAGGGGCATCACTGCTTCTAATTGAAATAATTCATTTCATAGATAAACCATGGAATCAGATGCTAAGCTTCATAGTTCAAACGAAGTATGAATTCCTGAAGCTTATAAAGTTGTACAGGGTTAAGCTGGCATGTTGATATGTTCGATCATATGATAATTAAAATGATTTTTGTGAGTTTTTGAATATACTTAGGAATGAGTTCAATAGAAGGAATAAGATTTGGAAGATGCACTGCAATAGAAATAAAATTCAGTAGTTGAGGTCAGTTACCAACTATAACAGCTGGTAATATTGTGCGATATTAAAGGACTTATTATGTTAAGCACTTGTTTGTTAATATTGACCCCACATATACCTTTCAACTTTGTATCTCCCCAGCCGTTGTTGTGTATGTGCAAAACTACCATACCATGTTGCTAGCGTTGATTTTATCAAATTAAATATCTACAATTAACAAGCCTGAAATGCCAATTTGAGGTGAATCGTTTATGTAGTAGTATTAATACTCATCTTTAGTGCATTTCCTTCATAATGCAGGCGCACATGGCACCTAGAAGCTTTTTTGGGGTAGAGGATTTCCTTGACGATGACAATAGCCGACCTTACACATACCAAAAAGGGAAGAAGTCAAAGAATCCCAATAAGCACATATCATTCAAACAAAGAACAATTGCCTACATGGAGCCTTTTACACTTGATGTGTTTATCTCGAAACGTTTTGTATCAGCTTCACTCACTCATAGGGTAACAAGCAAACAGGTTGCAGTTGCCGGGACCAACTCCAAGGACATAAAAGCTGTTCTTAGATCTCGTTCCGACATACCGGCATGCATAGCCATTGGTAGGATTTTAGCTGAAAGAGCAAAAGAAGCTGATGTTTACACTGGTTCTTATACTCCAAGGGATAGGGACAAGTTTGAAGGGAAAATCAGAGCTGTAGTTCAATCACTTATTGATAATGGGATTGATATCAAGGTTTATCTTGATTGAGTTGAGTCACTCAAGTTTTTGGGACTATCAGTTAAGCTGTTGATATTTCGGTTCGCTTTGTGTGTTTGAACATGTCCATTTAGTTTGGTTTTTATGATAAGGGGAATATCATTATTCGAATTACAGATTTCGTAATTTAGTTTTATGAACGAGTTATGTTGTCGTAATTGTAGTTAGTTATTCGTTTTAATTAATGTTAAATAACGTTCGTGTTACAAATAATACAATCATATGATAATGTATATTTTATACTTGTTCATGCTTAAAGTTGGTTGAATACTTTCCTCCTTTTGTCTTGAAATTTATAAAATGTTATTTTCAATCCTTCTGCACATAAGTCAATAATGAAATAAGAGATTTGTAATTTTTAATAACTTTTAAATGTCAAAATTTGGTTTTCTATTTTATATTTTAAAGCAAGTTTTTGGAAGTTAAAAATTATCATAATCAAGTTAGTAAAAAATTTAAAAACTCATTAATTGTTTTAAAAAATTCTTTAATTTTTCATTGGCTTGACTCTCACAATTTAAAATCACAAAAA
>PYAF01002842.1:530868-548616 GCA_007407185.1 Glycine tomentella | reverse complement strand
ATTATTTTTATTGTCAAATTTTCTTTTTATTTTTAATTAATTATGAGGTGTATCAATAATATGCACTCATTTTTTCATGAAAACGAGTGCACTTATATAATTATCAACAAAATAATATATAATTAGTACTTAAAATAATTATCTTTAATAAATAATCATCTCTTAAATTATTTAATATTATGAATAATCTTTAAAAAAATTATGATAAATTAATCAATATATATATATATATATTTATTAAGAGTAAATTTTCAATTTATTTTAAGTAACTTTTTTAATTAATTTATTAACTTTATACATAATTAAAGAGGATGATTGTGGGTGCGAAGATAACTATATTATATAGATAGTAATGGGTACAAAAATGATGATTAAAGCAATTATTAGCCTTATGAATATGACACTAGTTACATTACAATTATTTTCTAAAACATAGGTACGAGAACTATATTACAGGATTTACCAAGATCCTTTCCATTGTAATATCTGGGCAAGAGTCAAGTAAATTATGTAAATATACTCTTTGTGCCTTTCTCTCTCTTCAATTTGTATCGGTAAATATAGGAGGCGTTGATTGAGTTATGTTCGTTTGGTTTCAATTGAAGAACCCTGCTTTCGCTCCACATTTCTTCATGCTCAACCGTTCAACTCGTTTGATATCCACCGAGTTGATTCAGATCCCTAAGGTACTTTCCCTCTCCACCTCGATTACATCTTCTTGCGTCTGCGTCTGTGTTGTTTGATTCAAACGGTGAATTGCGTTTCAGGAATTCGCGAACCTCAATTTCATGGAATTAATCGTTTCTAGGGCACACGTTTGTCCATAATCGTTTTTTTATTATTCCTATTTCTATTTGTTGTTTATTTTTCGTCGTATGAGAATGCTCAATTTTGAATGTTCAATCGCCTGTGCGAAAATCAAATTGATTATGGTCCTAAGCTGCACTAGAATTTCTCAATATCAACTCAACTTGGCATTGTTTCAATGTTTTTATATGGTTACAATTGTTTGCATGGATTTTACGAACGCAATCTGTGGAATATGTAACATTCTAATGTGATCAGAATTTGGACACGCTATTTTTTGTTTTAACATTAAATCTACACAATTGAGTATGAGCAAGTGAAAAGATTCATTTGGCTTTTTACTTTTTTTAAAAAAAATTATTAATTTGAGAGCATAAATTTTATTAGAGAAAGGAAAGAAATAAGTGATGATAAGATTGCAGGATAGGGAATCCTCAACAAAAGTAATACTAAAAGGAGAATAAAAAAAGACAGAAAGGAATCTCCCTGAATCTTGTTTAACAGTTTCTGTAGGAGAGCTGTGCCATCCTCTTTCAACTATTTTTGTTAGTGTTAAAAACCCGCTTCAGAATTTGAGTTTTGAGTTTTGATTGTTACCTCCAATACCAAGGAATGAAGCTGTGTTGCAATTAGATCTGTTTTATGAAGTGCCCTCTTCTTTAGTCTTTGTTTCCCACCTCTTAAACTTCTGCATTTTCCCTTTTAGGTTTCTTGTTTTTCTGGGGAATGGCGGAAATTATATGTTTTATGTGGACAAGAGTGTTGGTTGGACTTGAAATGAGAATCAACATGGTTCTCATAGTTTTCTTTTGAAATAAATAAAAGTGCACGTTACTAATATTTAATAGCATCTCTTAGTATGGTGCTTTTACCATAATGTTACACTTTGTTAGGAAACCAGAAATTAGAACAGAAATGGGGGCTTTATTGTATCCAAAAACAAGCTCGATGAACAGATACAATAAAGGAATCAGTCTTTCCCAGAGCAAAAGTTCTTCTCCCTCAGAGAACACTTTCTCTGCTTAGCCAAAGTGCCTAACAATCCTTTCTCTTTCATGCAAACACAAATAACCCCCCTTGCTCATGTAACCCATCTCCTCAAATGCTAACAACCTACCACCTCTTCCAACCAACTAATTTAGGACCCTTCTAATTCGGTTCACTCTACACTTTCCAAATAATGGTCTAGCATACTAAACCCTTTCCTATATCAGAGCTCAAATTAGCGACTCTATCACACTCAAAATAAAAAATATAGTATTTTAATAATCTACGTTTTCTGATCTATTCAAATTTTCTATTTTAGACTTGCATTTTCTTAAGCTTATAGTTTGTTATCTGTGTGTCATGTTAGGCTATTTTGTTTTACTTTTAGCTGTGGCTGTCCTGTTGTATCGTACTATTACTATCATGCGTTTTGGCTTCTCTCTGTGTTTGCTTAAGTTTGTGTTTATGGTTATCCTTTTCCTTATTCTTCCATCAATGTTCATTTTTTAATATTTTATCTCATTTATTTACTAATCAAATAGAGTATATAAATTCACTAATTAGGATTAGTAACTGATAAAAATGAAGAGTAAGTATGCATTAAAGAAAAAGAATTCAGCTGGAGTTTAGCTTTGGAATGAAGTGATTTCTTGAAATAATGTTGGAGATGATTGAACATGAAGTTATCTTAGTCCCTTTTAGAATTTGGACTTAGAGCCTAACTCAGCCTCACAAAACCAACTTGTAAGGTGAGGATTGTCCAAGCTAAATGTTCTCTATTTAAGCCATATTTCTAGTCTAGTCAATGTAGGACTAAGTACCACTCTTGAGGCTGCAATTAAGACCAAAAGAGGCTTCAACTTAGGCCGGCTTGGGATGGCTACAATTAAGGTGGCTTTCCAACAGTACTTCCCATTATTATTAAAGTTTCAAATTTCAATGTAATCACAGTTTTAATGTTAGTATAAGTGGTTGTAAGTTTGCTGTTATTCCTTGCTTCAATTCCAATGGCTTTACACATTAACAGAATTTCTAAATACCATGCTTAGGCCCATATTTATCCAAAGTTTTTAGGTCAAATGGTTTTGTGACTGTTGACATTTTTTTCATTCTCAGCTTCCTTAATTGAACTGTTATTGCTTTTTTCTGGTTCGTGTGCAATATCAATCTTTTTTAAAGTCATTGATTTTGGTTTTATTACCTTTACTTGTTGAAGTAAAATTTTCCATTGGAATCCTCCGTGCTGAGTGCCTATATAATATGGATCAAGAAGACAACAAGATGGACACTGTGAATCCTCATGAAATGTCTTCTAATCCTTGGTCATTAGAAAAAGATGAGATAATGGGCACTGAGAATCTGCTGTCATCAGGAAAAGATGATGTGAAGGGTACCGAGAATTCTCCAGAAGTGTCTTCTAATTCTCTGTCATCAGCAAAAGATGGTATGGTGGACACTGCAAATCCTACGCTTTCGGTAAAAGATAATATGATGGGCACTGAGAATCATCTGTCATCAGGAAAAGATGATGAGATGTGTGCTGAGAATCCTCCTGAAGTGTCTTTTAATTCTCCATCATCAGGAAGAGATAGTTTGATGGGCACTGAGAATCCCACTGAAGTGTTTTCTAATCCTCCGTCATCAGGAAAAGATGACATGATGAGCAGTGAGAATCTTCCTGAAGTGACTTTTGACCATACTACTTCTGGAAAAGAAGATGGAAAGAAGAAAATGGATTCTCCTGAAGGATCTAGTAAACCAGAGTTGAGTGACAAGAATTCTCCTGAGAAACAAATTTCAGACGATAGTGAGCTGAAGGAAACTAATGATGAGCCACCTAAGGGGAAGAGTGAGGAGGCTGAAAATAAAATGAAAGGTAGTCAAAATACGAGCACTGGTGACAAAAGTCCTAATGAAGAGTCAGATGGTATGCAACTGAAGGATGCTGATCCTCCTGAAGGATCTAGTAAACCAGAGTTGAGTGACAGGAATACTCCAAAATCATTGAAGGGAAATTCTAACATTGTTAAGAAATCTCAAGCTGTTAAAGTTAAGGCCAAGAAGTACCATGGTCCTCAACAAGTTCGTGGGAAAAAAAGAATTGTGACTTCAAAAAAAGTGGTGGACAATGCAGATGAGAAACAAATTTCAGACAACAGTGAGCTGAAGGAAACTAATAATGAAGCACCTAAGGGGAAGAGTGAGGAGGTTGAAAACAAAACAAAAGAAAGCCAAAATATGAGTATTAGTGACAAAAGTCCTAAGGAAGAGTCAAACGGTAGCCAGCTGAAGGATGCTGATCCTCCTGATGTATCTAGTAAAGCAGAGTTGAGTGACAAGAATACTCCACAACCATTGAAGGCCAAATCTAAAATTGTTAAGAAATCTCAGGCTGGTAAACTTAAGGCTAAGAAGAACAATGGTCCTCAACAGATTCGTAGGAAAAGAGGAATTAGGACTTCAAAGAAAGTGGACAATGCTGAAAGTTGTCATAATGCAGATGAGAAACAAATTTTAGACAATAGCCAGTTGAAGGAAACTAATGATGGACCGCCTAAGGGGAAGAGTCAGGAGGCTGAATATAAAGTGCAAGAAAGTCAAAACAGGAGAACCAGTGGCAAAAGTCCTGGGGAGATGAGCCAGCAGGCTCAAAAAGATAAAACTAGTCAGTTGGATAAGACTGAACAAAAACAAAAGAGTAAAGAGAAGCATAGGGAGTTAAGCAAGGGTTCTAGGAGTAGAAAACACAAAGATAAGAGTAGTGGCATGGAAAGGAATCAATTAAAAGGCAAGAAGGGTGAAAAACTTGGTGGTTTTATCTTTCTGTGCAATGCAAAGACGAAGCCTGATTGTTTCCGCTATCGTGTCATGGGTGTTTCAGCTGGTAAAAAGGATGATGTTTTACAAATCAAACCTGGGCTTAAGCTTTTTCTTTATGATTTTGATCTGAAGTTATTGTATGGTATTTACAACGCTTCATGTTCTGGTGCCATGAAGCTTGAACCCAAGGCCTTTGGTGGCAAATTTCCTGCTCAGGTTAGTCTCTTCCTGTCTAACTATCCTGATCTTGTCTTTGATTTATATTGCTGATGGCTCATGGCTGACACCTTCAGGTGCGGTTCAAAATTGCTTCTGATTGTTTCCCACTACCCGAGAGCATTTTCAAAAAAGCCATCAAGGATAATTATAATGAAAAGCACAAGTTCAGAACAGAACTTACCGTTAGACAAGTAAGAATTAAATGTTACCTCAGGTGGCCTGTCTGTCTGTTTTTATAATTCTTTATCACGGATGATATTCAAAATATTCTGTTTCAGGTTTGGAAGCTCACTCAACTCTTCCGACCAGTCGGAATTCATTCGGCTGTGCACCCTGTGCATTCCCAACCAAAAGTAATTATTCGAGAAAGGGAATCTTCTGACAGTGTTAGGGGACCATGGACCCATTTGCAGGGGGAAAGCTATAATGTGCGCTATATTAATAGGGATCAATTTTACCGGCGAGAGGAAATTGCTAATGATCCGTTTCAAGTGGAAATTCCTCATGATCCGTTTCGGATGGAGGGCTACACACAATCTCATCTCCCAAGAGATAGAAGGAATGTGGCTACTACTTCTCATGTTAATCCTTTATTGGAATATTATGAGGGAGACTATCAACCCCATCACCTGGACCTTGGCTATCCAAGAAATGTCCCTGCTCATGTCGAAAGTCTTCAAACTGATCCTCTTTATTTGGATGACAGTAGGGATCCTTATCATGCCTACCACCGTGGTGTTTCAGCCAGGGATGCATATTTTGCACCTTCAAGTAGGGAGGAAATCTCTCCAAACTCTTATTTGGTTGGGGGAAGACCTTTTGTTGGGACAGATAACTTGCCAAGGAGAGAGGCCGTTCAAGATAGACATTACCCAATATATTCTGCTCCTGATGCTTTGTCTGATCACCATCGAAGGCGGCCATATCATGGAGACAAGTTTGAAGCTTCACGTGGGACAGTTTCATCTCGTTACTCTTTTACTGGCCGTTCATTTGACCGCTGATAACTTATTATGTGCATTTTTTTTAATTCCTTGACTTGTATTCCTTGGTATTAGTATCTTTCAAATTCTGGTGACTGAAAAAAAAACTGTATAAAATCCTACATACTTGAGCCCTTTTGGATCTGGAAAATCATTTCTGCCTGGTGAGATTTGAATGCTGGTCAATATGCAGATTGTCACTTGAAAAATTGAAAAATTGTTAACAGTTCATCACTGTTTGATGATTGCCAGCTCAGGAACTTTAGTTGAGGGGCCAGTTTGATATCAATCGGTGAATACAGGTTTGAATATGCGGTTTTGTGGCTAGTTACTGTATGCTGCTTCAATGGATAGGAAGAGATAGACAAGCATCGTTTCAGTTTTTAGTGAAAACAACTCATATTGCCGTATTTTGAAGACCTGGTAATATGGTAAAATCATACTTGAACTAATAAATCCGGTACAAACTCATGCATGCAATTGGATAACTCCTGGTTTTACTGTAACTGTCTTACCTTGTATGTAGGCTGAAGGGTTTATTACTGCTCAACGTTTTTTTCCATCTTTTATTTGTCTTTCCCCCCTCGATTTGCACTTAGTTAGCCGTGAACTAAATTGGGTCCTCAGATGATTGTAATAAAATCTTTACTTTATTCTGCAGATTTTTAACCTTTTTAATAAATTCTTGCCGGTTTTTCATATGGACTTTGCTCAGAACCAAATTAGGGTGTGATAATTTGCTCTTTTCATGCGTGATGCTTCCCATCTATGCTGTTTCCAAATCAGTGTTCATAGTCCGGCAAGTTATGCTAAGAGAGCTAATGATCGTCAATTAGTTGGTTCTGTTTGAACGGGTTTGTTATGGTTTATATAATATCCTATTCCAAAATAGGACAAATTGATTAAGTATTGAACCCAGTGCTATCATGCTTGACTTAGATCGATTGGTTGACCTGGGAACCAGTCACTCAACTGGTCCAAGCTGCTTAATGGACCAATTATGCATTAGATCTGGTATGAATCGGTTTGACTTGACGATTCTATAGGTTGAATTGGCGACTCAATGAGTCATTGACGTGATTGAGCCATGCAACTTTTTTTAAAAAAAAATAAATTGAAACGTGTTGTTTTATGTTGTAAAAACACCAAAAATGGAAACTCTCATCTCACTCTTTGCTCTAGATCACAGTCGCCTTCTCTTAAACTTACAAATTACATATAGTTTGTCATGTATAATTAATAATTAAATGTCTCGTTGTCAAGAGTGATATTATTAGGAGGATTGAGAATTTTAATTATCGAGTAAGGAGAGAAATATGTAAATTTAATATATTTACAATAACGTATTTAATGAATTATCTTTTTTGGTCTTAACCCTCCAGTTAATAAGGGGAATGGGGCCTAACTAATTGGAATTCCACGAGAAGTAAGTAAAGCTTAATTAAGAATTGTTTTCATCAACGATTAAGTTCAGGTAGTATCTGAATGATTCAATCTTAATTTCAGTATATTAAGCATATGTGTCCAATAACTTGGTTATTTTATGAATTATTATAATAATATATATTTGATATATTTTATTTTTATCATATTCTCCCTAAAAAGAGTTGGTTTTAAATGTCACATTCTCAAGAGTGATATTATTAAGAGAATTAATATATTTTATTTTAATGTATGTACCATTGGTTTTTATGATAAATACACATAATATAATAAAAGAATTGTTTACAACAAATCATTTAAACAAATTAAATCTAAAAAAAACTATTTCTTACCATAATGTTTATATTTTAAGCTATATTCTTTATTATTCATATTTACATAAATTTGTGTAGGAATGTAAGTGGATTGTGATTGACCTATTGTATCGCAATCTGGATCGTGACATGACTGAAAGAAAATAAAAAACAGAAAAATTGTTAACAATATTTATTATTAGGAAAAACATAAAAGAACCCGTACAATGATATTCAAAACCAAAAATCAGGTTTGAGAATCAATTATGTGTAAAAAGGTTATTAGCATCTTATAAGATCCGTTTCAAGACAATTTACCTCTAGTTAGTTAAGTAAAATAGTTACTCCCTCCGTCCCAACAATCAGAGTTATGCGTGACAATAAAATGCCTAGCTAGTAGCGACTGCCATGGATGAGGAAAGAGTGTTGTGTGATATTGCTTTGCGTGTGCTACAAAGGAGATAGTGAGTACGTATCCTCATCCCTCTTTATAATCACAACATACATTTCTCTCTTGCCATTAATTTGTTTCAGGTCCCTAAAAAGGAGAATTGTCTCCTCCGAAATGAGAGATGCTAGAATAAGTATAAGTTAGCTAATTATATCTTAATGAGGACGAGTCCTGATACAGCGATAGAGTTGTGTATTGGTAACTTGTTGATGATGAATTTGAATCCGGAAATAACCTCTTTGCATATATAAGATTAAGACTGCGCACAATATTTCTCTATTTAATTTGTATCGATAAATATAAGAGGCGTTGATTGAGTTTTTGTGGTTCGTTTGGTTTCGTTTCGATTGAAGAACCCTTCTTTCGCTCCACGGTTCTTCACTCTCCACCGTTCGACTCGTTCGATATCCACCGAGTTGACTCAGATCCCTAAGGTACTTTCCCTCTCCACCTCGATTACTCCTTCTTGTGTCTGCGTCGTATGATTCAAACGGTGAATTGCTTTTCAGGAACTCGTGAACCTCAATTTCATGGAATTATATCGTTTCTAGGGCACACATTTGTTCCTAGCCGATTTTTGTTATCACTATTTCTCTATTTGTTGTTTATTTCTCGTCGTGTGAGAATGTGTGTCTCTAAATTCTAAATGTTCTATCGCGTGTGAGAAAATCAAATTGATTATGGTTCTATGCTGCACTTGAAAATCTCAATATCAACTCACCTTTGCATTGTTTCAATATTTTTATATGATTACAGTTGTTTGCATGGATTTTACGAACACAATCTGTGGAATATGTAACATTCTAATGTGACCGGAATTTGGAAACGCTATTTTTTTTTTAACATTAAATCTACACAATTGAGTATGAGGCTATGAGCAAGTGAAAAGATTCATTTGGCTTTATTTTTATTTTTATTTTTTAATTATTAATTTGAGAGAAATCCTCAACAAAGAGTAATACCAAAAGGAAAACAAAAAACAAAAGGAGAATAAAAAGAGACAGAAGGAATCTCCTTGGAGTGTTAGAAAACCTACTTCAGTGTTTGAGTTTTGATTGTTACCTTCAATACTAAGGAATGAAGCTATTTTGCAATTAGACCTGTTTAATGAAGTGCCCTCTACTTTAATCTTTGTTTCCCACCTCTTAAACTTCTGCTTTTTCCCTTTTAGGTTCCTTATTTTTCTGCGGAATGGTGGAAATTATATCTTTTATGTGGACAAGAGTGTTGGTTGGAATTGGAATGAGAATCAGCATGGTTCTCGTAGTTTTCTTTTGAAATAAATAAATTGGACGTTACTAATATTTTAATAGCATCTCTTAGTATGGTGCTTTTACTATAACATCACACTCTGTTAGGAAACCAGAAATGAGGACTTTATGGAATCCAGAAACAAGCTCGATGAACAGATACTAAAGGAATCAGTCTTTCCCAGAGCAAAAGTTCCTGTTCCTTCCGAGAAAACACTTTACTGCCTAGCCAAAGTGCCTATCAATCCTTCCCCTTTTTCATGCAAACACAAATAACCCCCCTTGCTCATGTAACCCATCTCCTCAGATGCTAACAACCTACCACCACTTCCAACTAACCAACCTAGGACCCTTCTAATTCGTTTCACACTACACTTTCCAAATTGTGGTCTAGCATACTAAAGCCTATATCAGAGCTCAATCTAGCAACTCTATCACACTCAAAATAAAATATTTAGTATTTTAATAACCTATGTTTTCTGATCTATTCAAATTTTCTATATTAGACTTGCATTTTTTAAGCTTATAGTTTGTTATGTGTGTGTCGTGTTAGGCTATTTTGTTTTACTTTTAGCTGTGGCTGTCCTGTTGTATCGTACTATTACTATCATGTGTTTTGGCTTCTCTCTCTGTGTTTGCTTAAGTTTGTGTTTATGGTTATCCTTTTCCATATTCTTCCATCAATATTGTTTGGTTAAATTAAATTAAAGAAATGGGAAAACAGGTCATTTTCTTGAACTTTTTTTGTTGACTATAGAAAACGATATGGATATGGTTGCTACTGATAAAATCTCATTTAAATAGCATTTTTATTTCATGTCTTACACTTGAAACTATCCAACTTATAAATTTTTTAAATAGTTTTTATTTATTTGAATATTTTTGCTTAACTGCAGGAAGTTGCAGCACTGAATTCTCTTTTTTGCTTGTGGTATGTTTCTCAAAGTTAATCTTTGGTTGTTTTGGGGGATGCATCAATATATCGGGGACATGATTTTAAGCTTTAATCCATTTTGAATGAGTAGTTTTTGGGGTACCCCATTTTGAATTTGAGTTATTTTTGGGGTGCCCCATTTTGAATTTTTTTGATGATTTTCACCTCTGGAAATCATTCTGGATTAGGTTTATGAGATGAAGGGAAAATGTTTTGCATGATGTTAGAATGGGTGCTGGATAAGCTGCTATCCACTGCAGAACTTTGACTTGTGCTAATTCTTTGAGTTTTTGTTTTTGTTTTCTTTTTTGAAATATTTAAGTGAACTTAGTTTTTTTTTTTTTTTTTTTTTTTTTTTTTTTTTTTTTTTTTTTTTTTTTTTTTTTTTTTTTTTTTTTTTTTTTTTTTTTTTTTTTTTTTTTTTTTTTTTTTTTTTAATGTCTGAGTGAATTTAGGGTTGAATTTGATTATGATTCCATATCCACTTTCAATTATTCCTTTATTCTTGTTTTTGTTGTGTTATTTATTTTTTTTGTAAGTGGAATAGTAGAAAGTATATGTTAGTTTTTCTAGACAGGGTATTGAGTTGGCATTGGAATTGAAAAAAAATCGAAGGAGAATCTGCTGGGAAAATTCATTTTTGGTGATTTTTAAACCTTATTATGATTTTTTCAATTCTATAATTTCATCACTATTTTAACCTATGAAGCAGCACTATTTTAGAGAATAGCAGTGTTCATACACATATAGGATGTGTTTGGTGGGAAGGAAAGAAATAAATGAGAAATAGAGTGGATGGAAATATAGAAAAGAGGAGTGAATGAAAATAGATGAGAAATAGAATGAATTTAGGGGTGTTTGGTTTAAGAGAAATAGGGAAAAGAGAAATGAAAAAAGCCTTTGTTAATTGATTTTTTATTCACAATGGATTGTGATTAGTGAAAAATGTTTATGGTTTGTAAAATCGATTTTTATACAACTCTAACGGTTTAAACCGTAAATAACATATAAAACTGCCAGTAAATGCTTAATTTGTAGTGTTTTGAATGGCTAGATAAAAAAAGCCAGAAAATGCGCAATTTCTGAAAAATTGCCAAAAACAAAGTGGATCCCCCCTAGCATTTCTGCATAGTTAAGACAGGAAATAAAAAGGTGTGGGCCCCTCCCTGCACCTTTTTATTCTCTCCTCCTATTTCCACCCTACCAAACAATAGATATTCCCCATTTCTCATCTATTTCCTCTCCATCCTCTCTGTTTCCTGCCCATTTCCTCCTTAACAAAGACACTTTGTCAAACACACCCACCATTTAGTAACCTTTGTTTTGGAACAAATAATCACTCTGCCACATTCCTGAGACAGCTTTTGAAAAAAAAAAAAAAAACAATTATTATTTCCCTAATAAAAGTGGTACCCAAACAGCTAAACATTCAATTGCAATCTATTGCATGTTCCATTTTGTTTCTGTTTTGCTTTGTGGCTGTCTTGTTGAATGGTGTTTTGTCGGTTCTGTGTGTGTGTGTGTACTTCTTAAGTTTCCATATTATTGTTATGTTTATTCCTCTGTCCATGTTGTATGGTCAAATTAGTAGCTGGATGGGTCTGAGAAAATAAATTTCTTCCATCTAAGTTCTTTTGGTGCCGAAAAATAAAGGATGTTGTTGTTATTGTCAAAATTCCTATGATTTATGTTTAACTTTGTTTCTTGGACTTTTATTTTATATCTTAATACTTAAATTATCCAACCTATAAAGTTTCCAATAGTTTGGCTTTATACAAGTTTCATACTGAACTACACAAAGACACAGAGCAGAATTAATTGACACATTCATCACATCACAGCAACACAGCCCTGATTTATCTTTTTCTGCCTTTGGTAAGTTACTCAAAGTTAACTTGTCAGTGTTTGAGATGATGCATGATTGCATGAATATAATGTGGACATGGTCTTAAGAATTTATCCGTTGAATTGTTGAGTTCAACTGTTTATTTATCTTTGTTTATGTTCTATTGTGTCACTGGTAATGCATTTCAGGGTTTCAAGGCATATAATTCTTCCTCTACTGTATTCATCAAATCTTGGTGCATGGCTTTCTTTTCCTCATTAACTCTGTAAAGCAGTGACTTTCTTCTGTAGTCAGTTGGGATTGCTCTAGGTCTCATAATTGGCCAAATTTATTTTGCTGTCCAACTGGCAGAGTGGATTAATGGAAAATATTCTCTTTTATTTTTGGGATGAACTGTATGACCTCCATTGTTTTTTACTACTTGTAAATCTGCTCATTTTAGTTCAAGAAAGTTCTTGAGAAGTTAAACATAATATTGATTGGTCTTGAAAAAATGTTGTGAATTGTTTCATGGGTTAGCTTGAGTTTTTGAATGAAGTGATTTCTTAAAGTATTATTAGACCAGATTGAACATGAAGTTATCATAGTGCCTTCCTGTCTTGTAATTAAAGTTTCCATGTAACAAAGTGTTAGTGCAAGTAATAGTAAACTATGTTCTTTTTCATTGCTTCAATTCCAGCAGCTTTACACTTTAATGGAAGTTATAAACTTCATACTTATGTAGCAACAGTTTTTATGTCAAACAGGTTTTTGACACTTTCTTTTTCCCTTCCTTTTTTTTTTTTCTAGTCCTATCTCAGCCTTCCTAATTTAATTGTTACCTTTTCTATTTTGTCTAAACTGTCAATCAGTTGCAAATGCCATTTATATTTGCTCTATTCTGTTTACTCGTTTGAATATCTGTTCAAGCATAAGGTGGTAGAGTCCCACACACGTCAACTAGAGATATGACTTAAATAGAGCTTATAAATCTTGGGTAGACCTCACCTTACAAGTCGATTTTGTGGGGTTTAGTTCGGCCCTGAGCTCAAATTCTAAGTTGGTATCAAAACTTATCCTAGATCCATTGTTGGGCCACCTGCATTTGCCACGCTCCATGCTGGTAACCCTGGGTATGAGGGAGAGTGTTGGAAAGCTGCCTTAATTGTGATCACCACTAGCCCACCTTAGTTGTGGCCTTTTTGGGGATTGCCTCAATTGCAATCTCAAGGGTGGTGGTTTAGTCCCACATCGACTAGAGATATGACTTAAATAGAGCTTAAAAAGCTTGGGCAGTCCTCACCTAGTGATAGGGACTTGGGTATTATGGGATGCCTCAGTCCCACATCAAGTAATATGGGATGCTTGATGGAGTACTTAAGTGGTTTGGGTTCTGGCCCTTTACAACTAGTTTTTAAGCGAGGGTTTCTCAAGTGCTTTGGTGCTTATCAATTTGTATTAGAGCTGGTTGCCGATGAATTGGAAAGGGCTACCTACAAAGGGTAGACTAGAAAGGCTGAGTGAAGTGTTGTAGAGTGTTAGCTACTGACTCATCCACTCTTAGAGGCAATGCTATGATAGGGCTTGGGTATTATGGGGGCCTAATCCCACATCGAGTAGTATGGGATGTTCAGTGAAGTACTTAAGTGGCTTGGTTTTGCCCCCTTGAAAGCTAGGTTTTGAGGGAGGGTTCCCCAAGTGCTCAGGTGCTTATCAGGGAGTTAGTGTATACATCTCTGGATTGAGTGTGTCGAAAGCCACTAGAAGGGTAGAGTAGAAACGGACAAAACCCAGAAAAGACAAGGGGATTAGCCAAGTCAACTTAACTATTAAAAGTTGTTTTCCTTATTTTTCTTAACCTAATTTGCTAATATAATTTTTTAAATAATTAATTATATATATATTATTACTACTTTTAGCATGATTTAAATTTATAGTTTATCTTTTCTTTATTTGAGAATTATTGTTACTCTAGATAATTTAAAGATATCTTATATATGTGTCTCTGTTTAAGTACAAATTTATGTTTTAGGTAGGTAGGATTTTACAACCCGTGTTATGATTACACAATTTACATATTTATCTTGTCTTATGCTAGCTAGGATCTCAATTTTGACTAGCTTGCTTAACATTGCTTCTGTTGAACCCATGCATAGCACAGTTTGATTTCAGTCTCTTTGATCTCAGTTCTGTTCATTATATCTCTGTTTTTTGCCCCTCCTGTGATGGTTTCTTTCTTCACACTTCATGGCCCCTAATTGGTCTTTCTTTTTTTCCTTTAAAAAATTTCTGTTTGCATATCTATGTTTTCTAATTTTTTATATTAATTCCTATTTTTACTTCATTCCTACATTCTCTTGCTCTTAGCTGAAAAGTTTTTCCTTTATATTTTAAACTTTTGTTGTTATTGACTTGTGTCTTGAAGACATACTTCTGGTTTTCTTGTTTGTTTTTATTTTTCAGCATTTGTATATATTAAGTATAAATTATTTAGACTATGATTTTGATTTTTGCTTTTCTTTTTATTTATGAGCATTTATGTGTGAAGTATAAATTATTTAAGTTGTATTGGGGTTTGTGCTGCTGGGACTGACAACTATGATAATCATTGATTTTGAAGGTTTTGCCTGAAATATTTTCAAGCATTAGGTTTAGCTTTTGAGTGAAGTGATTTTATGAAATATTGTTAGAGCTTCTTCACCTGTTCAACTAAAGATATCTTAGTTACTGTTAGTATTTTGCAATAAAGTTTTGATGACGGAGTGTCCTGTGTTCGTAGTTAGTAAATGGGTTTTGACATTAGCGGAAGTTATATATGCCATGATTAAGCCATTATTGAAAGACCAATTTAGGTCAAGAGGTTCTTTAGGTCAAGAAGTTCTTTTGACACTTCCTTTTCCCCCTTCATGTTTCTTCTTCAATCTCAGTCTCCTTAATTGAATTCCTGTTGCTTTTGTTTACTGGTTCCAGTAAAATTTATCTTTTGAAATTTGTCTGCTCAGGTACCTGTATAATATGCGAAGTGACAGAAAGAAGGGCAGTAAGAATCCTCCAGGGGTGTCTTTTAATCCTCAATCATCAGAAAAAGATGATCACAATAAGGATACAAATCTTGCTGAAGGATCTAGTAAACCAGAGCACAGTAACAAGAATACTCCACAATCATTGAAGGCCAAATCTAAAATTGCTAAGAAATCCAAGGGTGGTAAGTTCAAGACCATAATAAATAAAGGCTCTCAACAGATTTGGGGAAAGAGAAGACTTAGAAAGAACAACAATGTAGTGGGCAATAGTGATGAACTGCCTAAAGAGAAGAGTGAGAAGGATGGGAGGAATAAAGAGAAGGAAAGTCAAAATAGGAGCACTGATGACAAAAGTCCTATTGACAAGAGCTATCAGGCTGAAAAAAATAAGATCATTAAGGTGGATAAGAATGAACAGAAGCAGAAGAATAAAGAGAAACATACAGAACCAGACAAGGGTGCTGGGAGCAGAATAAACAGAACTAAGCATAGTAGAGTGGAAAATACTGACTCCAGTGAGAAAAAGAGAGAAAAACCTAGTGGTTTCATCTTTATGTGCAGTGCGAAGACAAAACCTGACTGTTTCCACTATCGCGTCATGGGTGTTTCAGCTACTAAAAAAGACATTGTTTTAAGTATCAAGCCAGGGACTAAGCTTTTTCTTTATGATTTTGATCTGAGGCTGTTGTATGGGATTTACAGAGCTTCATCTTCTGGTGGTATGAAACTTGAACCCCGAGCTTTTGGTGGTAACTTTCCTGCTCAGGTTACTTGTTCTCATCCTATTTTCCTATCTACTTTGTCCCGATGTTGTCTTTGTTTATTATGATTTATGCGCTGATGGTGCAATCTTCAGGTGCGGTTCAATGTTGCTTCTGATTGTTTCCCGCTACCAGAGAGCATTTTCAAAAAGGCAATCAAGGAAAATTACAATGAGAAGCACAAGTTCAAAACGGAACTTACTTCTCGACAAGTGAGAATCAAATATGCCTCTGATTGGCTAGCTGTCAGTTTCTTTTATTCTTCATCATAGATGATATTCAAATGTCGTATTTCAGGTTAAGAAGCTCACTGAACTTTTCCGGCCTGTGGATGTTCGTTCAGGCTTGCAGCCTGTTCGCTCCCCTCCAAAAGCAATAATTCATGATAGGGTCGCTCCTGATGGTGTTAGGGGATCATGGTCCTATTTGCACAGGGAAAGGGATCCCCAAATTGAATGGCAAGAGGAAATTCACCGTGATTTATTTCTTACTGAGAAGAGTTACCGAGCTTATGGTCTCCAAGGAGATAGAAGGAATGTGATACCTGCCCCTCAAGTTAATCCTGCACTGGATCCTTATGAGAGGGATTATGAAAGAGATCACCTTCATCATGAGGTCCCTCTCTACCGTACAAACGTTCCTTCATACAGAGAAAGTCTTCATGCTGATCCTCATCATTTGAATGAGAGTGAACACCAGACCTATTTGCGTGGTGGAATTTCTGCACATGCAGACGATCCTTATCACCCGTATCGCTATGGTGCTTCACCAAGGGATCCATATTTGCCACCTATGAGTAGAGAGGAAATCTCTTCAAGCTCTTATTTGGGTGGGGGAAGATCCTTGATTGCAAATGATAACTTACAAAGTAGGGAGGCTGTTCAGGATAGGCTTTACTCAACATATTCTGCGGCTGATGCTTTGTCTGAATACAATCGGATGCAGCACTACCAAGAGAGTTTGGAAGCTACAGCTGTGCCAGTTTCATCCCGTTACTCTTTCGCCGGTCCTTCATATTCACTTCGCTAAACTAAACATGCACCTTTGAAAACTCCTTGCATGTGTTTCTTAAGATGATCTTCCATTATGGTGACTGACTCATTGAAATTAAAAGAACTGTATGAATCCTACATACTTTTTTTCTTAGGCAGAACTCTGAATTGGGAAATCATAGTTTCTTCGTTGTGTTTGAGATTTGATGTGCAAAATGCCATTGAAAATGACACCACGTGCTTTGCAACTATCAAAGTTTGTGATTTATGGCTAATTGCATGTGCTGCTTCGGCATATATATAGGAATATAAACAAGCGATATTTCAATTGATTTTTTTAAGTCTGGTTAGGTTGTCATGCTTTGGGGCTTAGGCCCCGCTTGTTCACCAAAAAAAAAAAAATAAAAGCTAATAATTTCTGAAGGATCTGTTTGGAAATCCTGTATGAATGTGTGGATACCCTCTGATTTTCAGTGTTTGAGTTGATAATACAGTAATTAACTTGTTACCAGATTCGGCTTTTCCACTTAATACTCTCTTGCTTTTCCTTTCTCTATTATTCTTCCTAATAGGTATCTATAATGCACAATTTCAGCATCAGCTGCATATGTATTAAAACATATATGTTGATTTTTTTAAGAATAATTAATTGTCTAATGAAAAAATTATAGAAAATCACAATAACAATATGAAATTTAAATTAGGTTTCAGTTGTATTATAATAATAATAATAATAATAATAATAATAATAATAATAATAATAATAATAATAATAATAATAATAATAATTTTGAAGCTCTTATTATAAGTTTTGAAAGATTTTCTTACCAACATTATTAGTAATGTTTAAAAGTGCCGATAAAAAAAAGTAATGTTTAAAAGTTTCAAAGTTTTAAGAAGTCAGATATAGTTTTAAAAAATTTATACAAATAAGAGTAAAAACTTTTGGATCAATTAAAA
>PYAF01002842.1:505193-515359 GCA_007407185.1 Glycine tomentella | reverse complement strand
TGAAGATACTTTTCTTAAAATTATAAACAAACTATATAAGTTTTTTAAAATTATAATTATTGTTTCAAATACTTTTCCTTAAAATATATGTGGATAATAAATTTAAGACTTGGAAAACCCACTATAAAATAACCAACATAATCAATAAAGAGAAATATTATCAAATAATTTTCTAACACATTTTTTGTAATATTTTATTATTATTATTTAAGATTTAATAAAATTATAAATTTTATTTCTTATTTAATAAATCTCTTGTGTCAATCTTTTTTTATAATAAATTTCAATTATAATTTTATATTTTTTAATAATTTTTAATCTATAATAAAAAGTGAGTTAAAAAAATTTTAAAAATTGTATTACTTATCATTAAACAAGAATTATTTCAAATAGATAATACAATTTAATGTACTATCTACCCCCACTTTATAAGTGGTGACTGGTGAATATCCTAAACACCACTCACTTGATAATTGATATCACTTTTTTTATTATTAGTTGACCATTTGATCCTATCAACTTCTTCCACACGCAGAGACCGTCAAACATTAATCACCATTCATGCGTTCAACGAACTATTCCTTTTATTATAAAAACAAAACAAAACAAAACGGACAACTATTCCGGTACTTTTTTCTATTTGAAAAGAAAAATATGAAAGTCATTCAAAATAGATCAAAGCTTAGTATCAAGGTCTCTTTGGATACAAATTACAAATACTTTTGAAAATTAAAATAAAAAATTAATAAAAATATTTTAAAAAATACTTCTAATCTTATATCTAAATTTTGATACTCATGTGTCTTATGGTGATCTCTTTCTATCTCTCTCGCAAATGAGTGTTAATAAACATAATTCAAAGACAAAATATGAATGGAAAGAGTTGTTGTGACTACAGACAATTGCGTTCATGAAAAAAAAAAACAAAAAATCACTCACACTACATGTACATGTCAAAGTTGATGGTATATAAGTGAAGTTAAATTATTAGGTAGTGGAAGGTGCTAGAGAAAAATATGGATAGGGACATACTGTCATGGAAGGTAAATACATATGTTGTTTTTGGTCCTTGGAAAAGCTAAACTAATTAATGCAATGAAATTGAAATAAGTTACTTTGATCAATTATTAGTTTATCGTTTTAGTTTTTTTATAAAAAAAAAAAAAGTTGCACTCCTAACAAATAACAACCAAATTTCTAATTACTTTTGCAACTGCAATAAGTGGTGAATCACAAATTTTTATTAGTGAAGATAAAAAATAATTTATAATATTTTTTTATAAATAACTATTTTAGTTTCTAAATATATAAATTGATGACAATTTAGTCTTAAAATAAAATGTCGCACACGCGAAGTTTTTTTTATGGTAGAGACCATATTTGCGACTCATACAAAAATTTAACTCATTAATATTTCATTCAACTATAGAATCTTAATATGTCAGACATTACTTAGGATTAGTCTTAATTAACTCCTCTTATATTAAGTATTGTTATATGTATTCATTTGACACTTGGTAAAACTCTATTAGCTAGGCTAATGTTTTTATTTGTTTAATGGTGACAATTAAGTTTGCTAATTGTTGTTAGTCATGCATATTGTGTTGTAATTCAGGTTGAGGTCCTTAAACATTTAAATATTTTGGTTGACAAGCAAAAAAAAATATCGCAAACATTTTACAAAACGGAAAAAATTATGTCATGCAAGTTTACAATGGAACGTGTTTTCGTTTTGTAAAATGTATGTGAAAAAAAAATAACAAAAACACGATTATGTTTCATAAATATACAAGTCAACAATAGAATCATGTTTTCGTTGTTTATATGGGGTGAAAAAAAAGAACAACGAAAATACTATCCCATTTTGTAAGTATCCAAGTCGTAAACGGAATAGTGTTTTCGTTGCCTGAATGAGAGTTAAAAAATAACAAAAAAAAAACTCTGTTACACACTTGTACAACATAATCATGTTTCAATTGTGTTTTGTTTTTTCCACCCCTCCCTTAGGCAACAAAACACGTGTTTTCGTCCAAGGTATAATTTTGGAATACAACTAAAAGGCACCCACATGAATAGTGCTATTAGCAAAAGTGATAGCGGAATAGCAACTCCTTAATGACAATAGTACATGAAAAGGGACTTGAATCCTACACCTCTCTACGTGTATCTTGCACCTTCCATTTTTTTAAAAATCCCAACCTACCCCTTTTATCTTCTTCCCCTCCTTCCTTTTCTTTCTCCAACAGCAATTACGCACCCTTCCGTTCATTCTTCTCTTCTTTCCAGAGCACACCCCACTTTATAGTTCTACTATTCTTCTCCAAATCAAGTCTTCTTCCCACAGCTATCAAAGGTTCTAGCATAGAAGTCCCTCTCCTCCTCCAACTCTCCACACCAACTACATTTCAATGCTTCCCATTCACGTTGTGGACATGTTTCCAAAACAAGCTTCCTGGAACGACATTTTTTGCTTCCGGAATGGTCCTTTTGGAAAATCATTTTCTAGAACACCTTTTTGGGAAGGAAAACCGTTCCAAAAAGTCTGTTTCAAAGTGCACTTGTTGCTTATGGAACGACCATTTTAAAAAATAGTTAAATGGATTTCAAAATAGGCATTCTGGAACACTTGTTCCAAAACAAGTGTTCTAGAATAGCTATTCTGGAATGACTATTCCATAACACCTATTCTAGAAAATTAGGTGTTTTGAAACACGTATTCCAAACTCCTGTGGACCTTCCCTACCAGAACCAACCTCCCACCAACCCGTCACCAAAACTAGAACCCAACCCCCACCCTATGCCAAAAGAGACAAAAGGAACTTACTTACCTTCAATGGCAACAAGTAGGCTGCAGGCGAATGGGAGTTGTTGTTGTCGTGGGATGGTTCAATCTGTTGTGGGAATCATTGGAGGGAGACGTCCCATCACGGGTGGGAGGTGCTGCCTTTGTGTGGAAGGAAGTGTTAGGGTTTGGGGTGTTATTCGTTAAGGGTAATTTAGTATTTTCAAATGTGGTTGGGAAGTGTAGAATACAAGTCCCCATGAAAAATAAGAAGCCCAAATTGAGCCCAAGAAAATAAGACAAGAAAGAAGAAGTTAGCCCTACTTATTTGCTAATGTGGGCAGCTACGGTAATACACTAAGAGCACCTTTAGTGTTGGATCTTGGAGATGGATCTTCAGCTGAAGATCTCTCATTCCTCAGATCCAGCAATAAAGGGGGCTTCAAGATCTTCACGTGGAGATCTAGTTCTTCCCTAAGAACTCTGAAGATCTGCATTTTTTTTTTATAAAAAATTGTATTTTATTGATAACAGAACAACCAAAATGGGCGGGGAGCAACAACCCAAAACCTAACCAACAAATGAAGAAAAAAAAAATGAACGTAATACATACATGGGGGACAACGTTTGCGCGGTGGATGGGGAAGGCAGATGAGGGGTCACATGGCGTAGGGGGAAGAGGAGGTGGGGGTCGCGCGGAGAGGAGGGAGAATAGGAGAGTGGGAAGAGGAGGCAGAAGGCATGGATAGGGAAAGAGGCATATGGAAGAGCATGAGTGAGGAGACGAAAACAAAATAAAGGGAGGAAAAGATCTAGAAGCATGAGATAGAAAAAAAAAGAAAAAATTGAAAGAAAATGAAAAAGTGTTTGGAAAAAAAATTAAAAAATATATATTTAAAAATAAAATTCATTAAAAATTATTTAAGATCTAAAAATAAGATTTATTATTAAAAGAAAAAAATAAAACATATTTTAGGATATCTTCAATTATAACAGTCGCCAAGCAGCGGTCATTCCAATTTGGAATGTACAATTGTTGAGTGAGCGTTCTGGGTCGGAGTCGGAGCAATAAAAACAAAGGCCGGAGATAGAGAGAGTGAAGTTTTCAGTTTGAAGCAATAGCAATGGGTTGGATCGGTGAGAGTGTTGATTCCATCAAATCTCTTCAGATCCGCCAGGTCCTCACCCAGGCTGTTAGCCTCGGTCAGTTCGCTTCTTCTTCTTCTTTTTCAATTTTCAACTTCTCCAATCTAACCTTCTTTTTAGGGTTTATCTCAAACTTCTAGTTAACAGTTACAAAAGCATAATGGGACATCACTGTCTAGAACTTTAATTGATTTCTTCACTTTTTACTCTCACTGGTTATAGATTATCAGGATCACAATATAACCCAAAGGGTTGTTGTAGTGGTATAAGATTCCTCTGTTTTTACATTTGGGTTATTGTGGTGGTATAAGATTCCTCTTTTTTACATGAATGAGAACATCTATTTAGTGGGAGAACTCATGTTCGATTCTCAGTGTGTGTAAAATTCTCTTGGGCCAGAGGCTGTCACACACCGCTGGTGGAATCTGAGGACCAAAAAAAATTGATTTATGTTAAATAGATTATGCAAACAACATAGGGTCTCTTGACATACTTTGTATGCATATGCTGCAGACAGTAATTGAATTAGTTTTTAGTTGATAATTTTGTATACGGTATGTTGATTTTGCTATTTGTACTGTTGCAGGCATGATTGTTACCTCTGCACTGATAATATGGAAGGCATTGATGTGCGTTACTGGCAGTGAATCTCCTGTTGTTGTTGTTCTTTCTGGAAGCATGGAACCCGGATTCAAGCGGGTATGTCGATAATATGGAAGTCTTTTTTCTGTTTCTTATACCCATAATTCAATTCTGTTGTTTCATTTGTGTCAATAATCTACTAATTGTAATGTTTGCTTTCATGCTGTTTATATCCAGGGAGATATCTTGTTCTTGCACATGAGTAAAGATCCCATTCGGGCAGGGGAGATTGTTGTGTTTAATGTCGATGTAAGTTTTCTATCTGCTTGCTTCTTTATATTTTGAATAATAGGTTTGTTTATTCATTTTCTGATTCTTTGTTTTCTGCTCACTACTTTCCTATCCTTATTGACATAATGTACTTTTTTTAATCTAGGGACGTGAGATTCCAATTGTTCATCGTGTAATTAAGGTAAGCATCTCTTGGACACATTAATAATGGATATGATTGATTACTTCCTGAATCCCTCAGACACACTATACATATTCACTGGTTTAACATTCTTTTAGGCTTTCTGAACCACACACACATTCACTGGTTTCCCTATTTTGGAGTCTCAACACTTGATCATTTTGTAGGTACATGAAAGGGAAGATACTGGGGAGGTTGATGTTCTCACGAAAGGTAATGTCTAATTCATGACCAGATAACTTATGAAAATGTTCGTCATGCTAATTTTCTGGTCCTCCATTTTAGTTAGTGGTTATATGTTAATGTAATGCTCTCCCTTGATGTATTGTATTGTCCTTGGCAGGAGACAACAATTATGGGGATGACAGGCTACTGTATGCTCATGGTCAACTTTGGCTGCAAAGGCACCACATTATGGGTAGAGCCGTCGGGTATAACATTTTTTTTAGTAGACTTGTTTACTAAATCTATCTTGTTTAAGCCAGTACTCACCTGTTGTGGCAACCACTCATGGTTTGTTACAGTATTTAGGTTATATGCTTCAATTCGCCAACTATAATAAGAGAGATTTCGGTGACATTAAAGCATTATGCATTTTTTGGCTACATGCTAAATGCCACTTGAAGAGCATAGTATGTAACCATGTGCACAATTTCTAACACCCAATGGGCCTTTGAAAATAAGGGTTAATCTTACTTTGTCCCGTAATGATACCAACAGTGTGGCATTCAAGTTTTCTTGTAGTATGAAGCATTTTCAGTTGATAAGTAGTTTTCTGGTATTTGTCAATTGCAGGTTCTTACCATACGTAGGCTGGGTGACCATCATTATGACTGAAAAGCCTATTATCAAGGTTTGTTTGCTGTGCCAATATATTCTGTTTCATGTAGCTGATGTAGATTGTTTACGGTTTGAAACTTATTAATTCTGTTGTCATGTCTGATCTATTGGACTAAGCAATCTATGAAGATGACCATTTTAAAGATGCATGACATATATTGAGTTGCAGCAAGTATGAAGTGCTCTAAAATTGTATCTTTCCTTGCAGTATATTCTCATTGGGGCTTTGGGGTTGCTCGTGATAACTTCGAAAGATTAAATGATGAATATGAAGTCAAAACTGCGGTCTAACTTCCGATGGTAGGGTGAGCAGAATATAATGTTAAGATTAAAAGATGAATCGAAAGTCTTTTTGTCCATTCATAGTATATGGGGGACAATATAATGTTAAGAATTAATGCAAAATAGTTGAATTTTGGTATATTCTTACTTCTTCCTACTCCTTGATGAGTTGGTATCTGACTGAATCCCCCCTTCCGTTATATTTTAATTTGGTGCAGTTTAAGATTAAGCATATAAATCAGCCGTTCCTTATCCACAATGCCACCTGCTGCCTTTACAAGACTACTTTATTTCTTTGTGACAAATTTTAGCCTGCTGATGCGTTATAAATCTTAATATGATTATCAACATTTTGTCTACATCGATCCTAAATGAATATTATGTTTGTGTTGTATGGGTGTTAGAGTGTTTAGTTTTTCTTTTGATTATTTTATACTCCCTCTGGTCTCATTTATAAGAAAAATAATTGATCTCATTTATAAGAAAAATAATTGATTTTACAATTATTAAGAACGTTGATTTTTTTATAGATAATTATAGAACATTAGTTAAGTTCATTAAATACTGTGAATTCCAATTAAAAAATATTTTTTTCCCTGTAAACTAGTCATTCCTATTTTTGGTCTTCATTATAAGAAAAAAAAGAAACATTGATTAAAGAAATAAGTTAATTTTATTAAATTGTGTCATTTTTTTGATTTTGATTATAAGAAAGAAAAAAAAAAGACATGTTTCACATTGATTGAAAAATATAAGTTAGTTTTGTTAAATTGTGTCACTAGAGGTGTTGATTTAAAAATTGTGAACTGTGATTCGAAAATGGTAAATATCTTCTCAATCACATTCCTCAATATGCATGACAAAGATTGAATAATTCATTTTCATTTTGAGGGTCATTATCCTGCTGCAAAATCTTGTAGACGATATCGCACACCTTGAGATGGAACTAAAGATTGATTGGTGTTAATTAGAAAATCCACGATCTACTGAGAAGTATTTACCTAATAAGACGTAAATACATATCAAATTAGTATAGAAAGTATAAAAAAAATATTTATCATAAAAAAATTAAGTACTTGGGCACTTTAATCCATTCCTCCTTGTCAAAACTCAAAAGCATCATTAAGTAGCTTGGAATCATGAGTTGAACCTTCCCACCAGCTAAGAATGTACATGAGTTTCAAATCAAAATTACAAATTATTAATACATTTTGTGATATCTTTTCATGACCTACGATAATTGCTCACTTGTTCCTCACCGTTGTCGGTGGCGAAGCTTCAAGGGGAGCCACCAAAAGATTTAATCTAATATATATAATATTCTAGTAAATATTTCAAACTTAAGTTGTAATTTAAACACAAAGTTAACAAAAAGATAAATAATCAAATTGGTGCTTAAATATGTAAGAGACCGATAAATTAGTCATGAAAAGATAAAAAAATTCAAATTCAGTTCCTAAATATATAAAAAGTATAATAAATTAGTAATATATCAAATTGATTCTAAAAAATATAACTTATTTTTAAATTAGTACTCAAACATTATAGCATATGTATTGTCAAATTTATCACTTCATCACACTTTTGAAAATGAATTTGACTATTTATATATAAAAAGATTCTGAAACAAATATTTAGAATCCTTAAATGTATTACATTGCTTCCTATTTCATTCGATCTTTAAATTCTCAGGGAATTTTTTGGATTCAAATGATGTGAAAGTTAACTTTTTGCTTCATTTTCAAAAAAAATCTCTAGAAAACAGAATTTACTTTTGATCACAGAATTTACTTTTGATCATCTACTTGAGCATACACCGCAAGGATTAAAAGGTTAAAAGATTGTAATTATAAGAGCTAAAATGGGATATTTCAAACTATAAAATTAAAAGGAAAAGTTTTTATAATTATAGAAACCAAAAGGATAATTAA
Organism: Glycine tomentella; assembly: GCA_007407185.1. Classification (NCBI taxonomy): domain Eukaryota; kingdom Viridiplantae; phylum Streptophyta; class Magnoliopsida; order Fabales; family Fabaceae; genus Glycine; species Glycine tomentella. Next base: position 507,324 of record PYAF01002842.1, on the reverse strand, counting down.
ACCTTAGTTTAATTGTTCTTTTCTACAAAATTCCGTCTTGTTAAATTTTTAACACAATAGAAATAATTAATAAGTTTCTACTTTTTAATTAGCCGAAACAAATTTCTACTATGTAACTAATTTTATATACAAATTACTTTTTTTAAAAGTAATAAAGTTAATGATAATATTATTTTTTCAATTAAAATTAAATAAACTACGATGCAATTTACACTGGTATAAAGAGTACATTTTCCCAACGATTATGAATGTGATTGGCATAAAATTAAGATATATTTTTTCCCAACAAGGTCCAAAGTTGTTGGCTTACTTATATATTTGTCAACAAAAAAGAAAATTAGTGGGATAAATATTGGTCATTCAATCATTTGTCAGTAACATCTAAATAGTTTGCATACAAATGTATTTTTTCAGCAAAGTCTGAAGATGTTGACATACTCGTTAAATTATGATACCATTCATAACAATATGACGTGTCGTTGTAATATCTATCTATCTATTTGACAACCATTTGACGAGGTCGTTGGTAAATATTATATTTTTATAGTGACAAAAGTTATTGTTGGAATAATAAGTATTGTTTTCTAAATAATATTAGTGTTGTTGACAAAGAGGAATATCTTATCTAAACAAAATTTAAATGACGTTAAATATATGTTTTTGCTAACAATTAATTTCTCACTAAAAATCGTCGTGAATATCTTTTAATGTATCTTGTAGCAAATGAGAGATTATTAAAGACAATCCAACAGACGGATGAGTTTTATATATATCAAATGAAAAGAAAAATAATCTTACCAAATATCATAAAATGAAAAGAAATATCATAACATGGAAAGAAAAGTTGAACTAAAAAAGTTCCTATACATCACACTAGTTAGTTTCAAGATTTCTCTCTTTTTTTTAGCTAGATACAAAATATTTCATTGGTGGAGTATTTCCACCCATATTTGTTTCATATATAATTATTTGAAGCTACATAAAATGTAAGGTTTCTTTTAAATAAGCTAATATAAACATGGTTTTCAGTTAATTGTAGAGGCGAGTCCATTTGTTACTTCCACCATATATAGCAGGATCTGTGGTATTCATGTGACATAACCAACATTTGGGTTCTTAGATGCATGCTTTGATATTTCTTTCTCGGCTATTTTTCCTGCTTTATCCACGTGTATATCCATTTCTGCTTCAGCTTCTTTTGCCAACCTAACCTCGTGAGCTATATTCTTTCTGGCATTAGCAATCTCTTTCTCAGCCTGCAAAACCATAATGAATATCCATGTTTTAGTGATTGGAAATGTTCTAGGCCGAGTCCATTGTTTTGTTTCTTAACCCTCGATTGATTTATCAGAAGAAATAAATTCTCATTAATCCGAAGTTGGTGAAAAGGTAAATAAAGTCTGATAAAAAATTATTTTTATTAAAGATCATAATTGTATAATATCTGAATAAATAAACCTTAATTTTAATATATTAAGCATTTGTGATAAATCATTTGATCAGAGGGAGTGACCACTTTGTTTTTTTTTAACAAGTGACAAAATATTAAAATAAAAGAAGAGTGTAATTAATTAATATGTAATTAAATGGACACCTCTACATTCATATATATTGGTATAAAGGTAGATATGGCTTAGACAATTAGGTACAAAATTGTCCACAAATGCAGACATGTAAATTTGGGACACTTAAATTGAAACATGTCTAGCAAAAGTCAATGAAAGTTTGCGGAAGAAAAAACATATATAATTGTGATTTTTCATTATTTTATAACTAAGATTAAGCAAAGAAAGGATGAGATTAAAATTCTCATGCAATTAGAGTAGAAGCAGTTTATTAAATTAATTGGTCACATGTATTATTTTATTAGAAGTTTCACTAGAAAAAAACAAAGAAGGATAAAAATGACGAGCTAAATCATATATAGTACAGGATAAGGCATATTTCTCTAAATTTCCTACAACATTGGAGTGATACAAAAGGTGTGTTAAATTGTCTATAATGGTTTAAACAATGTCAAAGTTTTAGTTTTTCTTTTTTTTGGAATCGTTCCTTTCTTGCCTCCTAATCCTGCATTATGAGCATTAACAATTAATACAATGTTCAAGTACCTTTTCTTCGGCCCTTGCTT